>JAOXJP010231090.1:0-10684 GCA_025762735.1 Platanus orientalis | reverse complement strand
GTTATTGAAGAAGTGACATGGGGATCACTATTCATCCCCAGGGGGTCCATATTACAGCCGTTATGCTATCGAAATTTCGGCAGAAATGGAATGTGGATTCCTTGTTCAATATTAATAAAATTACTAGATTATAAATTTATCTGACCATTAGACTATATAACGGGTTTAGAGTAGGTAACCACGAAAGCGGATGAGGTGGGGTGCCTAACACCTTCCTCAACTCACAAACGAACAACTTACCTAGGAATCTTTGGAAGTCGACCAATTTAAGTGTAGAGTCAAACATTTCAAACCTTTTTTCAAAATATAAACTTGTTTTGTTTTCAAAACTGATGTCCAGTCACATCATAAAAAAGACTGATGGCGACTCCAAATCAAGTGGGATATTTCTCGCGATAGGCAAGTCTCTTTTCAAAAGGGATTTACCCGTCGTGCGAAAATCGAGGCTCACAGATACGATTTTGCCTCTATTTTGATCTTTATGGTGCAAAGAATCGGATTGGTGTCTTGTTGTGGTTGAACCAAACAATCCAACATGGTTCAATTCTCAAAAATATGGTTCCAATAAGAGCTATTGTTCTCAAACCAATGGGACACCTCTCTCATTTGTCCAATCTAAGAAACTTTGTTGCCTAAGTTAAAGCATAGGTTGTTGAACAGGTGTAACCCATACTATAGTTTTTTTGGCATGTAATCACAATCCACAATATGGAGCTAGATCGTGATTTGAATGTAAAATTTGGTTGTTTGATATATGATACAGAGTCTAATCTCAAATTTGAGTTTGTGTTTTATGCCATTTCGAGTTCGTGTTTAAAAGCTCGATCTCGATTCAAAAGTCACGAAAACAAGAAAGAGGCACTAAGTGAATAAAAATTCATGTGTGAAAATTAAGGGTAGCTAGGTAATTTCATAATAAATAAGTAACATCTCCAACCTCAAGAGTAATCCTCAATCCAACTTCTCCTATATCCTTCAAGTTTCAAAGTCGTCTTCTGACAATTTCTCTCATGAAAGAAGCCTTGATTCTACAAAAAATATCGAATCAAAAGTCCATCATTTCTCAATCTTGATTGATTGATTATGCAACAAGCATTGCATCTTTTCACCGGTTAAAGAATGTACGATTCAAAGCTTGTAACAAGATCAACACCTTCATTGGTGATATCAAAAAAGTTACCACATTCCAATAGTTCATTGACACTTTGTTTGAATCTTTCACAAGTTAAAGAATGTACGAATTATTATTATTATATTTTGATAGGTAATTATGGGTGAAAACGGGTTTTGAACCCAACATTTTTATTAGTTTATTGAACATGCCTATGTAGATGAGCATACTTGTGTGCTTGAAAAAGATAAAGAAAACCTTTATGATGTCCGAGAAGAGAAACCAATTGCTTTGAGCCTTTAGTTCATTTCGTCAATAGAGTGATTTTACTCCGCTTTCGCAAGAATCAGAGAACGGGCGTTTCACTGGTTTTGGTTATGACCGTAATCGGCAACCGGCTATAATGTAATCAATTTTAACAATATCAACCAAACAAGTGTTTGGACCCCAAAATCGATTCTCACTCATAATTGATTATTAGAATCCGAACCAAACATTGCCTCAATTTCTCATATCAAGATACTTCCCTATTTTGGAATGGTTTTTTAGATACGGTGATTAACACATGCTAGGAGAGTTTTTGTCCATGAATGTACCCTAGAATCTCATTTTCTTATGATCTCCGTTAAACAGATGTTATGTTGATCAAAGAATGCCACCAACGTTTGGATTAATCGCTTCTAGATTTGAGTTTGGATTTTGATTTAAGTGTTAATGAAAGCTTTGAACAAGAATCTTCTTATGCTCGTGAGTTCTTTCATTCCTTGCCAAATTATGAAAAAAGCACTCAAAAACAAGTTGGTAAAGATAATTCTACCCATCCTTCCCCTACTTATGAGACTAATATTTGGCTTCAAATTCTAATCCCTTACCATTTTTTGCAGCCTCTCTCTCTATCTCTCTCTCTATATATAAGGTTTCTTAGTTTCTCCCCCCATGTTCTATGGGTCTGATTTTGGAATCAAATGAATGGCACGATATGATCTCATGGATTTTGGGATTGAGATATTTATTTCATATCTAGATTTCTCAATCCCAAAATCTTGGATCACATGCCGAAGTCTCCCTACATATCGGATTGTTTAGAATTGGCTTAATGACATTAGTTGGCATCAGTAATAAATAAATTCAAAACTTATCTAATACAATTGTACTAAAACAAAGCCCTCAAACCACTTTCTCTTTCATCTAGCTAGCTCTCTCTCTCTCTTTCTCTCTCTATCTGGTGCCTCCTACATGTAGAATGCCACGGTAGCAATTTTTTTTTTTGAAATGCCAACACCAAATAATACCGTTTATGTCCGTTTTCATAGAATAAATTATTCCTCTTCTTTGTGCTTACTCCATTCTCTCAAAATATCATCATTTACACCCATAAACTCTCATTTTCTCTCCTCATTAATCTTTTTTTCCTTCTATTTACCTCTTCGTCTTCTAATGCCCTTTCTCTTCAAATACCAGGTAGTTAGATGTTTTACTTCCATCATTTCTCTCACCAAACATTTTGTTTCCCTCCCTCTCAAAACCCTTATTTTTTCTCGAGGAAAAACCAAGATTCATGTTCCACCCGTCTTCCCCAATTGATTCCATTATGGCATTTTGTCTTGCTCACTGATTAAAAAACCCAAAGAAGATAACTTTTCTCTCTCCAGCTTTTAATCTTCTAACATAGATTTTTTCTTTTCCAACCGACCTCAGATGTCGCATTTCGCTATAAATTATTGGGAATTGTCGATACCACTACTTCTCAGCATTGTGTTGTGTGTTTATTTTGATTTCCTTCTCACATTGATCATCAGATTCTACAGCCATCCATGGCATTATGTTGAAGCCAACACTGTGTTCATTATTTCAAACAGAACCTAGAAATCTACCGCCCTTGCCTTCGAATTGCTAGGTGTTTTTTAAGGTTCACCCTTTGTTCAAGATTGTGCTTTGGTATTCTTTTGAGTGTTTTTTTAGGTATTTTTCACCATAATAGTGCTACATATTCAACATATCTTTGTTTTTTTAAATCATTCTCACTTTATTTTTATTACTTATTTAACATAATTTCTTAATATTAATTTTTGAATTTTTTATTGATTTTGGTGCTAAAAATTAAGCTTGATAAAAACAAACTAAATAAAAATTATTTAGAAATGACATTAAACAGGACATAAATAAACAAATATAAATATAATAAGAAAAATAAAAACAAAAGTAATTTATCTCAATTGTTGCCATTGCAGATATAGATCTCATTTTAATATATATTTCTTCTTGAATTAAAATTCAAGTTTGATTTATGTTTCTTTTCTTCTTTCCTTGAAAATATTCAATTAAATTGTGAAGATTTTTTTGGGTAGAGGCTTGGGGGTATCAGCTTGAGAGGAGTTTGGAGTAACATAATAGGGGGTATATATAGACTTCTAACATGGTTTTAGCTTTCATAATCTTTTCTATGTACCACAATATAATTCAAATAACATAGGTAGGAATATTAAAGACTTAGACTTCTACTGGGTACAGTGCTTAAGCTGAGGAGAAAATTCAACATTTGATAGAGATGTATAATTGTTAAAGCCCTGTTCAAGTCATCTCCAAAACTTTGGATTAGATTTTGATGACAATCCAATAATTATAAAAAGTTGTCTTAAGAGATCCCATTTTTTTTTCTTTTGTGTGTGGTAAATAGAACTAATGCATCATAATTAAGTGTTCGTACAATTGGTTGCTTTTTCATCTATAGTTTTGTGTATATCCCTGGTGATGATACCAAGAGCTATGTTTAGATTATCATTTTCTAATCTACTATTGGCAACTAGGTGTGCCACATTATTTTTATTCCTACTTATATATTGCAGTTTAACTATTTCAAAATACTGAAAAAGTTCTTTGCACTCTGCTATGCAGTTCCTGATTTTAGTTGGATTTTCCTCCAAGGGTTCCTTTAAGGCTTCTATAACGTTCTTTGAGTCTCCTTCCACTATGATTCGTTTGGCTCCTATGGCAATGGATGTTTGGATTCCAAGTAGAGTCGCCTCGCATTTTGCTAGCAGTGGCGAGCATATGCTTCTTATTTTGCTTCGTATTGTAAGGTCTTCTCCTTTTGAATTATGGATAATTATTCTCATACTTGCATTTTGTTTCATTGTGAAAATTGTGCTATAAAAAATCGTCTTTATAAAATCTCCCTTTGGAGGTATTCACCTTTTGCTTTCATTTTTCTCGTTCTTTTGAGTCTTTGCTAAGTCCTCCAGGTCTTTTATCAATCTACACGCATTAGACAATAATGACTGTATATTCTAAGTTTTACCATTGAATATGATATCATTCCTATTTTTCCATATAATCCAGCAATATATGCAAATGCATTCACACAGCCATATTTGGTTTTGTTATTTAGGTTTTCTAATGTGAACAACTTTTTAACCAGTCTTTAAAACTATTTTCATTGTGATTTGTGCTTCTTATTGATGAGGTTGATGCATGCCACATTTGTACCACTCTAGGACAAGTTATGAAACTATGTAGCATTGTTTCATTATCTTCTAGACATGCTTGACATATTGGATCTGCATTAATGTTTTTCTTTATTAAGTTATCTTTTGTGAATAATGCATTGTTGCATGATTTCCAAATAAAGTGTTTTCTTTTTGTTGTGATGTTTATTTGTCATAATTTACTCCATGGAAAACTTCCATTTTGGTTATTGGTGTTGTTTCTATTTACATTGTTCCTGATAGCTTATTCATCTTCTCCCTTTGATACTTCTACATAATAACTTAACTTGACTGTGTATTGTCCCTTTTTATCGTATTATCATATGATCCTATCTTCCTGAGTGTTTTGACTGATGAATATTTTTGTGATTTCTCTTATTTCATTTTTTGTTATGTGTTCTTTTAGTTTATATACATTCCACTCTCTTTCCGGGTATTTTAGTACGTCACTTACTTTTTCACTTGGTTATTTGTAGGTTTGTTTGTGGTTATTTTCATTTATTTTATTGTTGGGATCCACCTATCCTCCAAAAACTTAATATTTTCACCATTGCCTACCTCCCACCTTATTCCTTGTTTTAATAGATCTCTTCATTTTATTATACTCTTCCACGGCCATGAACTATTATTATTACATTTTGCTTCTATTATATTTTTATTTGGGAAGTATAATTCTTTTAGGAATTTTGCTGATAGGCTAGCTGTGTTAGTTAGTATTCTCCACGCTTGTTTTGCTAGTAACGTCTTATTGTAACAATGGAGATCTCTAAAGCTCATTCCCCGTCGTTTTTGTTTTTTTTGAATGTTTTCCTTCTCACCCAGTTTATCTCTTTCTCTTGTTCTTTTTGGCTCCACAAAAAACTCTATGTTTTTTTATCTATGTTCTTGTATAGGTTTTTGGGTAGTAAAAAGCATGACATTACATATGTTGGGATAGCTGTTATTACTAATTTTAATAGTATCTTTTTTTTCTGCTTTGTTTAATAGTTTTTCCTTCCATCCCTGAATTTTACTTTCGACTCTATCTACTATGTATGAGAATAGTTTTATCTTGTTGTTTCTTATGTTAGAAGGCAAACCTAAGTATTTTCCTGGGTTGTTTGATTATTTTATTCCTAATTCCTTCGTGATTATTTTTCTAATTTGGTTTAAAGTATATTTGCTAAAGATTATTTATGATTTCTCGTAGTTTGTTGTTTGTTTAGACATCTTATTGAATTATTCTAAGAATTTCCTTATATACTTTGCATATTTAATTTTTGTTTTTGTGAATATGTAGCAATCATCTGCAAATAGTAGGTGTGTTATGGGTGGACTATTCCTTTTAATTTTTATTCCTTTTATGTTCCCTTCATTTTCCATTCCTCTAAAGCTCGAAGATAGTCCTTACATACATAATATGAATAAGTATAGTGATATTGAGTCTCCTTATCTGATTCCTTTTATAGGTGTCATTTTATTTACTGGGAATCCATTGACTAATATCCTATAGCTAACCGATGTTACACATCTCATGATCCATTCTATTCACCTTTGGTTAAATTCCATTTTTTCTAGCAATTTTTCTAGGAATTTCTATTCTACTCTATCGTATATTTTGCTCATGTCAATTTTTATTGCCATATAGTATTCTTCATTTTTGTTTAGTCTTCTGAGTCTTAATATTTCATGTATAATCATTATACTGTATGCGATGTTCCTATTTTTAATGAAAACTCCTTGATTTGGAGATATCAAGTCATCAATTACATTTTCTATTCTATTAGCCGATGTTTTTGATAGAATTTTATAGAATACGTTGCATAGGCTGATAGATCTATATTGTGTTATGTTTTCTACGTTTTTTATTTTTGGTATTATGGTGATAAATTTATTATTTATTTTTTTCATGCCTATGTTACCGTTTAGGATTTCTAAAGTTGCATTCATGATGTCTTCTCTTACTATATCCCAGTATTCCTGATAGAATCCTACTTGGAAACCATCCAGTCATGGTGCCTTGAGTTTCCCTATATCATAAGTTGTTTTTTTTATTTCCTCTTTGAAGGGTCTATTTAGGTATATTTTTTATTCTTCTGATAGGGGTTTTTGGTTGTGTTATAGTATGTTATCAATTTCTGTTTCACTTAGGTTGGTTGTTTTAAATAATTTTTCATAGTAGTCGTTTATTTCTTTCGTTATATCACTACGTTCTTTGTATCATTTTTCATCTAGCCCTTGTAATGTCGTTATCTTGTTAGTTTTCCTCTTGTTTATTGTTGATGTATGAAAGAATTTCGTGTATTTATCTTCCCATTTGAGTCAGTTGATTTTTGATTTTTGGGTCCAAAGGATTTCTTTTTTTCTTCATAGATCATCTATTTTCCTCTCTAGAATTTGTATTTCTTTTATGTCTTCTTTGGTTATATTCCTGTTATATAAGTTTTTCAATTTTTCTTTGTTGTATGTAATTTGATTGTGGATGTTTCTAAATTCATTTTTATTCCATCTTTTTAGTGTGTATAGTAGTATTCTGAAATCTCTTTGAACTTTTTCTAATTTTGTTCCATGGTGGGTTCTTCCCTAGTCTTTTTCTATTTGTTCATTGCATCTTTTGTCTTGCGTCCATGCCCATTCGAATCTAAACGGTCTAGGCAGGTATTGTTTTTCTAGGTATTAGTCTAAGACTATTAGGGCGTGATCTGTCAATATTAGGTTTTCAATTATCGCTCTAGGGAATATAAATTTCAATTCTAGGTTTGCTACTACTTTATCTAGTCATTCTTTTATTATCTCAGGGTTTTTTTTAATCCATGTGTAGGGTAGTTCTATGCTTCCTAGGTCTAATAGGTTCCCTTGTTCTAAAATTTCTCTAGCCTTATTTAATTTTCACATCGGTATATTTTGTCCTCCTACTTTATCTTCTTTATTCAAAATACAGTTCCAATCACCTTATACTAGTAATGAGCCATTTATTCTTTTTATTTTTTCTGTTAACAATATATGGAAGTTTCTTCTATATTTTTTATTAGGTTCTTTGTAGATTAAAAAAAAAAACATTTTCATTTGCTGTTATTTCAACCTATGTTTAATTCTACAATTATATATTTGTTGTCAAATTCTATTATTTGACATATTATATTTTTCCTCAATAATAGTGTTAATCCTCCTACTAGGCCTATTGCCTACATACTGTATAAGTTTCAGTCATTTGTTATTCTTGTTTTTTTTTTTTTTAATTTGTTGCTTTGACATTTGGTTTATGATATAATATAATTTTCGAGTTTCTTTTTTTTTATTTAGAATTTTAGTTCTCAAACTATCAACGATTGCCCGATTCCTTGACAGTTGCAGGCCATAATTTTCATTAGGTCCTTTGGGGCTGTTTAGGAACTACCACCAAAACCTGTTTATTTTTAGTTTGGTTTATTCTTGCCGATTTAATTTTTTGGTTTGATTTTTCTTTAACATAAATCACATAACTTTTTGAAATATCACTAACTATTAATATTATTTTACAATCCTTGGTGTTGCTTTTATGCATTTTCCATATAGATTTTTTTGAAAAATATTGAAAATGAGAGATGCTTGAGAAACATACCTGAGTTTGTGCTTTAGCTAATTTAGGTTGTTTGGGAGAGCATCGTACCTCATTCGTTGTTCCTCACTATCAGTGTCTAATTCTTTGCATTCTGTGGTGCCTTATTTCTTGCTCTGCTTCTGCTTTGTATTTGGGCTTGCAATTACCTTTCTTTTTTTTCCGGCTATTTCAATCAGTCTTTCATTTATGTCTATATCTATGGTCTTTGTACTCGTCTATAATGATTTTCTTTTTAATGATTTGTGTTTTTCTTTTTGGTTTCATATGAAACCGAAAAGGAATAAACTTTATGTTTTCAGAGTCATTACCAAGGCTTGGGCTGATACGATTAGTGAGCTTCATCTCGGAGTCAGTTGTTTCCTTAGAGGTATTTTTATAAACATTAGCCAGTGATAATTCCCCTTGGGTCAACCCGGCTGGTTTAACTGGTTCGGTAATTACTATCCCTTTATAAGGTTTGCCAGCAACGAAATCGATCATTTTTTATTTTTCCTTTTTCTTCATAATTTTCTTCCCCTTTCGTTCTGCAACTCTATCCATCTGCTCATTTTGGAAACCCTCTCCTCCATCTAATGCTTCATTTCCTTCTTTATAGGGTACAATGTCGAGTTGGACACACGAGTTCTCCTTAGATCGCACTGTTTCATCTTCACCGTTGGTAACCATTTCAAATTCAAAATTTTTCCTTTTTTGCCTACCTTGCCAGCTCGTTTCTCCCATGTCGGTAAGTTTCTAAATTCCTCCCACCCTTGTACTATTGTGGTTTCCATTGTTGATGTTGATTTCCTCTAGTAATTATTGGATTATTTTTTCGTTTTCAAACCCTAGCTGTCTGGCGATCTCCGTGAATCTGCTTTCTTTAATTAGCAAGTTGAGGAGTGGATTTCGGCTTGGGGTTTGGAAACGGTAGTCTATTCTAGACTTGCCATGTCTGTACTGAGTTTATGACTCGTTATTGATCTAGTTTGACTCACTGAGCTCCTGGTTTGGCCTGGTTGTCAGGGGTGAGTTCTTCTCTCTCCTCTTGCTTTGGTTGAACATCTGATGGGGGAGAATGATTCCCTGTGGTTCGTTCTTGTTCTTCAAGCTATTCTTCTCCCTCATCTCTTTACTGAAGCCACGTTTGGCTTGTATGACTTCTACGGGCAATCCTCTTTCTTTATCCTTTGAACCATTCATCACACTCTCTAACTTCGTAGCCTATGATTCCATAGTAATAGCATAAATCTGGGATTTAATTTCTCATACACTAGTGGAAGCTTTAAGTCAGGGAGACCATCTCATATTAGGGTTAACTTTGGCCTGAGGGGAAACTCAATTTTTAGGCCTACCTTGATTCGAATATATTTGTCGGTCAAGTCTCTTTTGTCAAAGCATTTGAAATTGCCTATTTTTACTGATAATTCCTTGGTTGCTGCTTTTATGTGGTAATCAAATGGTGCATTGTGGATTTGGACCCAACATTCCATTTCCTCAAATTTGACCTCAATTAGGCTAATTTCAGGTCTCCATCATTAGATCAAAAGTGGGCTATTGTTATAGACACGTGGTTAACCATCTAAATCCCTTTGTATATCCATCTGATGGTAGAATTGGAAAATGTACATCCCTAATTCGGTTTTCTTCATGTCTAACCCGTGTTTTGGGTGCCATTTCATTTTCAGACAACTGAGCAAGCCTTGAAAGTGTACGTATTTTTTAGTGAAGATTTTCCCCATGACACAAATGTCCCATTTCACATTACCCAGACCTTTGTTCTTCTTCTTGACATCAACTTTGTCATCTTCCGTTCAAAGATTGCACATTTCTTGTGGCAAAAACTCTTCCTCGTCTACATTTCTTGTATAGTTCTCATCAGGTGGTGAAGAGGATTTCCTTTGGCCTAGTTCTTCTTCTGAGGTCATGTTCACTGGTAATCTTTCTTGCTTTGAGATTTTGGTTGCAGGACGAAATGGAGAAATTATGGAGTTATTTTCTTTTTTTTGTAATTTTTTTCTTTACTGGACATATATATTCTATTTAGGAATTAGACTAGTGTTGGAAGAACTTACCTTACAAGGATGCTTTCTTGCTGTTATTGGTGTTGTTGGGAGCTTTCAGCTTTTATCAATTGGTGTGGAGATTCTTGGGTGTTTTGATGATGATTGCTTCTTTTCTGAGATTTGTTTTGAAGCCACTAGGATCTTTCCTGGCTTTGGATCAGATTTTGGTAGATTGTCACTTTGTAAATCATATTGTTATGATAAAAGTTAGTGAATTATCTCCATGAGAGATTTTTTTTAAGTCAATGAACTATGTTGTCGAAATAAAAACAATACACTATGATATAGAAACGATACTCCAAATGAAGGTGTCGGGTGGTTTTTATGGAGTTACATGTGTTTAAGCCAACTTCTCAGAGTTTTCATGTGGGCACTGCCCTATGAGCTGTTGATAATAGCTTAAAATTGTAGTATTGTCATAGTTTGAGTAAGCATTATCACATCTATTTTGCATTTATTTATGCAT
>JAOXJP010231089.1:0-10684 GCA_025762735.1 Platanus orientalis | reverse complement strand
GTAGTAGCAGTTGAAGAATTTGTTAAGGGTGAGATGGTGCTCCCCCTTGAAAGTTAGTTCCTGTAGGATCATATACCCTATGGCTATCCGCCAAGCGTTGGAATTAACTGTCCTGGGGCCATTCCAAGGCAGAATAACAATTCCCTTAGAAACAAGGGAATCAGGAACCTAAGGCCTGTCATAAGGGCCTGCTCGTATAGCATTACGGTGCCCACAGGGGCTTCAAAAGCCTGGGAGTCCTCGGGGGCAATAAAAAGGATCCCCTAAGGAATGAGGTAGGTGGAATAGTATCGGACTAAGGTTCGCACCCCCAAGTCAAAACCATAAAGGGTGGCTTTGAAGTTTTGCTCTGGAGCAATCTCCCCCGCCGCCCCCTGGGCATTAGATGGAGTCGGCTCGGTGGCTTGCTCTGTGGGGTTTTGCCAAACTTTCGATAAGTCATCGGTCATGTTGACCATCTGGTTTATGGTATTCCCGGACACCATTAGAAAAAAATTGAAAGGACAAAGATCTACAAAAAGGGAAAATAGAGGCTATAAAAAGTGAAAGCAAAAACACTAAGTAGAAAACACAGACAAACAAGAAAGTAAACTAGAAAAATTATGCGAAGGAAAACAATGGAAACAAACTCCGATGAACTAAACCATAAACTGCAAACAAAGAATAAAATACCTGAGAAAAGAAGATGAAACGGAAGGATTGCCGAAAAACGACTGAGAAGGGAGCCCGAAAACACAATAAGTGTTGACGATGGAGACAACAGTGCATAGAGATGAAGAAGACTCGCTGGAAATCACCCAAGATGCAAATAGAGAATACGAGAGATGGTAAGCAACGATAAAGGAAAGCCAAACCATATGTCAAAGTAAAGATTTATAAATTACCCCGGGGATTCTCGATCATACGCGTGTTGTGCATCAATGGGTTAATGAAATCAACCTAGGAAATGAGGCGACGCGGGAATCGCAAAACTTCCAAAGGTTTTAAACCTGACCGTTCGATAACGTTGAAATCCCAAAAGACGTGACGCTTGACATGACTAGTAATCGGCACCAGCACGCCCCCTAGAAAACTGAAATTTATTAAATGCGAGGCCATCATTAGCGCTTATCCCCAACCGATATCACCTCAATAATTGAAATGACACGCTGCCTACGCCGAAATAAGAAGTAACAGACACAAACAATTCATATTCCCGGGCCATGTAACCATGGACCCTAGAATAAGGGGGCAACTGATGGGGAAGAATACACTGAGGCCCCTACTAGTTGACTATAATAAACCAGCACGATCCCGACCTTAGAGGAATCGACCCAAAGAGTTCCTGAGAAGACCAGCCTAGGAATCTCTTAAAGGCTTACCGGCTTACTGACTTACCAAATACTGAGGTCATCGGCGAGAAGCCAAAAACATCCCTCGGTACTCTACCCCGAGTATTCCACAAATAGCCTCGACTATCACTTAGATCACCCGACACCCAAAGACCAGTCGAGACCATAAGTACCCGGGACCCAAAATCCCCCGACATGTAGAAATACAATGACCCCGACTACTCCGCTTAAAGATGAGCACATAACCATTACGAGAAGAAAATATTTTCTACAGTAGGCCTGACAATTTTGAGAAAATGACAGAGAGAGTCAGGGGAGACGCGGGATCCTCTCTGATACGCCACTACTCGAGCTTATAAATAGGGGTATCACTTCATTATCCAGATATGAGACATCAGAAACCCAAAAGAGAGAGAAAACTCTACTTTTACAATCCCCATGTTATCTGATTTAACCGTCGAAGAGCTAAAGACTAACACCTCGTCGACGCCTAATTTCCTGACATTCTCTTATTTTGTGTGTGCAAAACCTGCTACACCAGAGACCTGGGACAATCATGGGACCATTTGATCAACGTAAAAGAATCCGCCAAGCCAATACACTATTAGGTTCAAAACCTGTCTTCAACTATTTACCTATCAAAAAAAAAAAAAAAAAGTAATTCCATTTGTTCTTATATTGACTCAATTGTTTTTATCACATATCAAGAGGCATGCAAATGCAACCACTCACAAAATAGCCAGATACGGTTCCACTTACTCTAAGACTTTTCCCTCGTGGTTACAAGAGGTTGTGCTTTTCGATAACAAGGTTCCTTCTTAGCCTCGCACTTAATAGTTTATTTCCCTTCTACCAAAGAAAAAAATTGCTACAACAATAAACATTAGAACATCAGGGTAGACAGAGGTGCATAATTAGACAACTATTAGAAAAGGATTCCCTTCTAAATGGTTATTTTTCTAAAATATTTATTTTAAAGAAAATTTATGAATATCAAACAACTTTGCAAAGTAGTTATCAGAGTTTGTATCTTTATATATATTCACCTATTTGGTTAGTGTTATCTTAGAAGAGGGCAAGTTTGTAAATTCCTCCATGTTTGATTGTTAAATTACACTAGGTAGTTATGTTTTGTTTGCTTGTGCCCATTTGAGAGAGAGAGAGAGTGAGTTAGTTTAGGCTGCATTTTGGTTGTTGCCATCTAAAATGAATTCATTTTATTTTCAATTCCAATAGAATTTGAATGAAGGTGATGCTTCAAAGACTCATTTTTCTACCAAAAACGAAAGAAAAAGGATGGCTTTCATCTTGGGTTATTTGAATTTGTCAATAAAAGTTAAAAATAAAGTCATCAATGACTTAAGAAATGGAATGAGACTCTTTTATTATTTACAATCTTTTGGTAATGAATAAAGATGAATGCACTTTTGATAAAGTTTATATGCACTCATACTATGGCATTTCAAAAAGAAATGGATTCATTACAAGTGGCAACCAAAACAGCGATAGTGACCCTAACAAGGTTGTCATTACAGTACACCAGTCACTTGGGATATTTGACAAGAGATGTTCCTTTGGGGAGGGATGTGACTTTACACGTCACATGAAAAGACATGGCTACTCTTAGAAGGGAAGGTATGCCTAAATTTCTCTCTATTTTTTTTTTCGTTGATAAAAAGATTTTTCTATATAGTAAGCTTTTCAATACATCGCCTGCCCCCCTCTCTCTCTCTCTCTCTCTCGCTCGCTCTCGGGTTTTGGTTCGAGCTTCGTCAGCAAAGGGCAAAAGCTTGGCTTAAAATTACAATAGGCTGGGCTGGCCCAAGCCCAACTCATATGCACTTCTAAAATTTTCAATTTAAATTAACCTACCTAAATATTAAAATTGTGGCTGTCAATCGGGCTGGGCTGAACTGGGTTAAGGTCTATCCAAGCGTAGCCCAAAATGTTTTACTTGAGCCTGAACTTGATCCGAATAAAACTTTGGGCCCGAACTTAGCTTGTTTTAAAACAATGGGGTTCAAGCCAAGCCTGGGCTATCTGAATTAAAACTCTTAATTTTTGGATTGATTTTAGGCTCATAATTGCCCCCTAAATGCATATTATAAAGGTTTTTTTCAACAGTTGACACTTGAACTATTTGATAATATTAAATTTTTAAAAAATATATAGATCCAAAAAGAAGATAAATAAAAAATGTAGACCTAATATCAGTATATAAATAAATTGTTATTTGCCAACTACTTCGGGTTGGACTGGGTTGGGTCTCGGACTGAACATGAGCCTGCCCAAATTCAACCCAAATAAAACTTTGGGCCCAAATTCATTGTAGCCCGGAATTAGGTTGGCCCGACCTGATCAATTTTTGGGCCAAACATGTCGGGCTTTGAGTCAGCCCGGCCCAATTGACAACCTTGATTAAAAAAATTTAACCGGTAGTACAAGTATGATAATTAGAAGTGTGTCCATCCGGTGGATTGACATGTGGTGTGTATAGGATTAAGGGCGTTAAAGAAATGCTCAAATCAAAGAGAGGCACCAAATCACATCATGTGTCAGACTGTGGTGAATATCACACATTGGTCACACTCATTTTGATCGCACAACATTGGCTTCCCCATATAAATGATCATGCAATTGCTGTAATTCGTGTGAAAGTTTAATGTGAGCTGATCAAATTTTCCATTTCATAACATCTGTAAGACAGGGTGTTCATATTGATCTGTTTCCCCAGGTAAGGTAATAGCTTACTTGCGTCTATGCACATTTAAATGTACTGGGGTAGCTTAGATTTCAAAAGTTTAGTAGTCTAAAAAAGGAAAAAAAAAAGAGATTTTAGTACAAAGGACCAATAATTACGGGTGGCAATTCATGTTGGCGGGTCAGGTACGTGTCATGTCGAGGTAAGGGCATACGATTATATAGCTGAACTCCGTTTGACCCGAAACACGTTTACAGTCAACTCTAACCAACTTATTTTGTGTTGGGTTCGTGTGGGGTCACAGGTTATGTGGTAATTCATGTTGATGGATCATATTTGTGTCGTCTCAAGTTAAGAGCATATGACTGTATGGGTCAATCCAAACCCAAATTAATCATGTCAAAATGGATCAAAACGTTTGACCTAAAACCCATTTACAGTCAACCATAACCCGCATATTTCGTGTTAATCGTGTCAAGGCGGATCAAAGCGGGTCATGTCAAACATTGCCACCCCTTCCAATAATGCTGGGGATGTCATTCAATAGGAAGAAAAGGTTTTTTGATGAGAGTGTCTGTAGTGTTTATGGTGAATTATAAGCTGATACATATTGTGTTTGGGGTTCAAAAAAGTGTTCAGCTCTTAAAAAAAACATCAAATTCAAAAACACATCATATGTTAATCTATGACACGTTTACATAGGCCATTGTCAACACAGACAATCATTCTCCCATTCGTTAATTGGACGTTTGAATTTGCAGAATTGAAGGAATGAAGTATGGGTAAATTTTAAAAATGGAAATGGACAAAATCTAAGCAGAATCAAAGCATCAAATTGAAGGGCCATCCTTATCAATCTTGACCTCCATCATCAAATTCGACCAACATCTCCTTCAAACTCAGACAAGCTACTCAGACGATCTCAAACTTGACCATTGCCTCCACCTAATATAAAACTTCTTTGAGAGGAGGGTCTGAGTTTGCAAACCCTACTCGTGCTAAGTTTGGTTTCTATGCGAGATTGGCTAACACTTACGAAGAGTGACTTACTTTCAAAAAATGGGTATTTCGGCTAACCATGGTTTTTATGTGATGGAAAACGTTCAAGACTTCTCTACGAGATTACAATATATGTTAAGCTAACAATAAGGGGGATCGGTTTATGAACGCTTCTCTTAACAAATGCTCATCACTGCACCTTGTCAGGGGCAGATACATCAGTGTTGAAAAGTGATTTTCAGTTTTTTGGGGGCGCATATTCACTTTTTGGCACTGATGTGCCCACCGCTTGACAAGGAGCAGTGGTTAGCATTCGTTAAGGTGAGCATTTTTTATCCATTCACACAGTAATGGTATGTCACATTTCAAAGAGGATTGGGAACACTTCTCTTAACTAATGCTAACCACCACCCCTGTCAGGGGGCACACACATTGGCGCTGAAAAGTGATATGTGCCTCACCTCTCCCCCCCTCCCTAAAAAAAAGAGTATAAATCATTTTTCGGTGCTGATGTGTTTGCCCCCGTCAAGGGACAGAGGTTACTGGCTTTTAGGAGTGCGGACACAAACCTATCAACTCATATTTGGTCCATTCGCAGCTAAAATAGTGGAGTGACAATATATAAAGGGAGTAAGTTTTCTGTCCAGGATTTGGTCTCCAGGGTACTAGGTGACTTCATTTGGAATAAAATGGGTGGGAATTTAAAATTTCATTTAGCCCCTGCCCATTTTATTCCATGTGAAGTCATCTAGTATCCTGGACAGAATATGCTTTAATAGGGTTGGAAACACCACTTTCTTCCCGGTTCTATGATTGGTCATAGCAACATAAAATTAATCCACACGTTTCAAAAGCTTAAACGAGTGGCCATCATTGCAGACCACGGACGATGCCGCTTGTTGGGATTCACAAACATGATGTACTTGTCTGTAGGGAGAGTAAATCCTCTGCAATAAGTTAAAAATACATTAATGTGAATCTGTTTTCAAAGCTGGACATGCATACAAAAAAATTGAAAGTTGAATATTGGGTAAGTGTTTTAATACACAAGTCATGTTGTAGACTTAAAAAGTGGACCCATTTTTAGCAACATGTAATTCTTTAAAGGCAGTTTCCACTTAAAGATTACAATAATTTACTGTTCTATCTGTTGGATCATCATAATGGAATATTAATTAAGTTGGGGAGAACAATGGAAACAAAACGTCAGCCTGACAGTCATTAGCAGGCCAACGCCTAGTGTTCCGGTGATTGAGGAATATGTCTTCCCTAGGGTTGATTTCCTGGAGAGGGAGGTGGGGTGAGCAGTGGAAGTTGCCTGCTCGGGTTGTGAATGGATAAAAAATGCTCACCTTAGCGAATGCTAACCACTGCTCTTTGTCAGGTGGCGGGCACATCAACGCTGGAAAGTGAATATGCACTCCCAACAAGTGAAAATCACTTTTCAATGCTAATGTGTCCAACCCTGACAAGGAGCAGTGACGAGCGCTTGTTAAGGGAAGCGTTCATAAACTGATCCCGCTCATGTTGGGTTAGTGAGGGGAGGCGGAAAGAAAAAATTAGGTACAAATGAAATTCATACAAATAGGTGCGAATAGCACCAGGGTACAGACACATCAGTGTTGAAAAGTGATAAGCTCCCCTTCAAAAAGTGTAAATCACTTTTTGGCCCCGATGCGTCAGTCCCCTGGTGCCGTTTGCATCTATTAGTATGAATTTCTTTTGTACCAAATCCAGGCCAGGGGGAGAGGTTGGATTGAGATGATTAGATACTAATTTAGATCCTTAGAGGTTAGAACCATAAAAAAAAACTGTCGTTTGGGTAAAAGCATACTGTAATCAACCATTTGGTCTATATCACAATTATCAATTATGAATAATTGAGTATGACCACCCATTCCTTCTATTCTCTTGCATCATATGTATGCATAGGGGCTCTGTAGACAGAGCAAAGATCCTCTCCCGTGCGCTAGTAATCTTGAGACTTTATGTGTACAAGTACCTCAAAAAAAGTGAAAATCACTTTTTTAATGGTGAATTCACTTTTTTAAGACACGTATGCATCTCATAAGGACAAGAATACTAGTGAGAAGGAGAGGATCTGTGGGATGTAAATAAGGGTGTTAATGAGCTGAGTTGAGCTGAGCTGAGTTCAGATTCATCACACAAGGATTAGGCTTAGGCGATCAATTCATAGGTGCTGAATTCACGCTCAGCCCATTAAGATTGAGGTGAGCTTGGCTTAGCTTACCAATCAAAACATATTGCTTTAGGCCTAAAAAGCCCAAAAGCTAAATCTTCTTCGTGAAGCTAAAAGTATAAATAATTGAAACAAGTCCATTAGCCCATAAATAAATTAAGGAAACAAATGTTGTGTCCAGGATTTTGTGTCTCACACCATGTTTTGGACACATAGGCTGATGTATAGGGTTAAAACTGTAAATTTAGTTTCCAAATGACTTGGTACTCATAAAATGAGATGCATAAGATTAAAACCATTAAAAAATAGTGTTCTAATGAATATTTGTTCCATATTTGAAAAAGCATCAAATTAAAAAAAAAAAAAATCCACTACGATCAGTCTTGATGTGTTTTCGTGTCAGTCTTGGTGTCCAAAACACCACAAAGGATCTTCTCCTGCGAGCCTAACCTGCAAAGGTCGTGTCTAATAGGTGACAAAAGATGATTAACAGGAAAAAGTGAATTACATTTTTCAAAAACTGTCATTTACTTTTTTCCTCCAATATAGTCCTACTACTGTTTACATTCAAAACTTATAATTTACTTTTTTCCTCCAATATGGTCCTACTACCTGTTGACAGGACCTTAGCAGGTCACAAGTGGTGGGAAAGGATCCGGTCTGCCAAAACACGAGCTCGGATTATGTAAAAACGAATCTCATGAGAACTGTGCAAATGGCACTAGAGGGGCTAATGCACCAATACAGAAAAGTGATTTACACTTTTTGGGATTGATGTGTCCACATCCTGGTGCCGTTTGCACAGTTCTTCCCCCCACCCCTCTAAACACAGTAGGAAATACAAAATCCTAAATGCTCCATTTGCTCTCATAAAAAAAAATGTTCATTCCTTCTAATAAGTATAATATACAAATATAATAAATTATATTTATTTATGTTATATACAAGACTAAAGCAGAGACCCAAGCCCAATTGGTGATTCGAGCTCAACAATGCGAGCTTCAGATAAGGCTATCAAATCGATCTCATAAAGGAGCCAAAGTAATTTGGTTTATTGATAGCCCTACGGGTAGATCAAGGAATCCGTTAAGTCCGTTGAATATTCCATCGTTTGGTGTGCGTAGTTTACGCTTAACCTTCGGCTCCTCCAGTATTTTAAACCAACCAAGGTTCGGTAGGCTGCCAAGACTTTGCAGTAGGCTCACACATCTTAATCCATAGAATAGTGGGTAAGGGGTTAAAGCAAACCCTTCCCAAATAAAAAAATAAAAAAGGTACAAACTCA
This sequence comes from Platanus orientalis, assembly GCA_025762735.1. Classification (NCBI taxonomy): domain Eukaryota; kingdom Viridiplantae; phylum Streptophyta; class Magnoliopsida; order Proteales; family Platanaceae; genus Platanus; species Platanus orientalis. The sequence goes on along the minus strand of JAOXJP010231089.1, from coordinate 2,168 downwards.
AACCATTTAAAAAGAAAGAAAATGTGCACTTGCATTGGGAAGTGATTCCCCACTGAACAAGATAACCATTAGACCTTTCCAAAAGAGAAAAAAGATTGATGTTGTGACATTTTCTTTTTTTTTTATTTTTTTATTTTTTAAACAGAACTTGCTTTTCAGAAAGTTCATGAACCATTGAAGTGTTATGTCAGAGAGCTCGGTCACCGTTTGGTAAGATAATGAGAACAGCAATGATTATTCAATTTTGCACCGCAAGATAAATGGGACGGGTCAAAACTAGGCGTGGTAATTTGTGTTTGTGGGTTAGGTTTGTGTCGTGTCAAAATAGGGATATACCACAACATGATTCAACCTTAGCTCATAAACATGTTTACCCTCAACCCTAACCTATTTATTTCATGTTGGGGGTTCATGTTATGTTTGTAGGTTATATGGTAATTTGTGTCGGTGAATTAGATTCATGTTGCATCAAGTTAAGGGTACATGAGTATATGGGTTAACCTGAACCTAACTCATTTATTAATCACATCAAAACATGTTGACCCACTTTAACCTGAAACACAATTAGAGTCAACCCTAACTATTTATTAAGATGATCAATGGCCGAATACAAATCAAAAAATATATATATATTTGTTTATTTAATCAAATATTAGATCAAATTTAAATATTTTACAAATATTTACAAAAACAATAAGGATTTAAGAATTATAGATATAAAAGATGATTAATAAATCGATGGGAGAAGGGGGAACTGGTTACTAAGTGCTTTCTTTCATTCAAATTGGAAATGAGAAATGAGAAATGATAAATGGGTTGTTAAGGTTATGGTATTCATATGTTGTATTATACATAACATGTCCTGTCTGGGCTTGGATTATGTGCAAACGAATGTTGTGAGAACTGTGCAAATGGCACCAAAGGGGCTGATGCATCAGTACTTAAAAGTGATTTACACTTTTTAAAGAGCACTTATCACTTTTTGGAGCTGATGTGTCCACACCCTGATGCCATTTTCACATTTCTCATTAGATTCGTTTCACCTAATTTTTTTCTGGTCCTATAACATTATAATAGAATTATTAATTTCAATAGTTCAAGATATTTAGTTGAATAATTGTTGACAGCCCTACACTTATTATTTCTTGGGTTCACGGGTCGTGTCAAACATTGCCACCCCTATCAAAACGAACCGTTCGTTATTTGATAAGGCCATCCGTGCGTGTTAGGTTGATCCGATCATTAAAGTGGACCACTTGTTTATTGATTGATGTTGGGAATTGATCGTCTCCTAGGACTGTCCTGTCCAGTCTCGCACGTATCCCGAAAAGGTGTGTTATCATTTTTTTTGGTACATGTACTGTCGTAAGGACGGCCCCAACTCACATAAGAGGTCCAGTCTTCATATTGCACGTTTCAATTTGAAAGGCCGGCAGCTAAGGTCCGCCAGTGGTGTCAGAAATTTGTAATTAACACGTGTTGTTATTGGTCAGTACCTAGTTGCCCTGGCCCGGGTGGTTCTGGCATTCCTTTTCTTGTGAGAGGTCACGGGTTTTATCCCATCAAATGACACTAGTAGTTTGCAGTAAATCAAAGTATCTGACCCTACATGCCAAAAAAATAAACATTCACTGTTATCATCTATGTTCACCACCGACTAAAAAGGCATAGAGTTTTGGTATTTAAAAAAAAAAAATTCAAATAATTTTGGATAGATTGACACGTATAAGATTAAAAACGCTAAACAATGACAACAACCTTATCCCAAAATCATTAAACAAATGCTCAATTAAAAAAATAAGTGTCTAAAAATATGTCAAATTCGAAAAACACATCATGTGTCAATCTATAATGCATGGCTAATTGTTCACACCAATTTTGGTGGGAGGCAAATCTCACAAATGAACATGAATTACATGTGGCATGCACTACATATTGACAAATGATGCGTTTTTTCAATTTGTGCCTATTTTTGGATACCTATTTCTTTTTTAATTGAACACTATTTTTATGATTTTAACCTTATACACATTGTGTTAACTTGTAGTGTGGCTACAAAAGATTTGATCCCATTTTAGTCATAGAAGATCATTTTCTAGTAAAACATGATTTTTGACAAAAAAAAAAAAAAAGGTCTGACTGTCACTAACCATCCCACAGGCGAACAC
>JAOXJP010231088.1:0-10684 GCA_025762735.1 Platanus orientalis | reverse complement strand
TTGCTGGTCCTGTGATTTGCTCTGTGCTGCCTCTTCTCCAGATCTGTACAGAATTAATTTGGAGCAGGTCTTACTTATGAACTTTATCGTGAATTTTAATTTTTCTTTATTAACTGGAAGGTTTTTAATTCATTTTTTCCCTTGGGTTGCTTTAGTCCCTCATGACCCAGTATTTGGTGATGTTTGAAGAGAATATATTATTATGTCCATTTTTTTTCTGGTTCAGTGTAAATACAATAAATTGCAACGGCTTATCTATGTTATGTCTAGTTCTTCTAGAATCTCAGGCCTTACTAAACCTTTTACATTTGAGTGATCAAGTAGTCAATGCTTTGTAAATGCTTACTTTTTTTTGTATTGGATAACAAATATCATCAATCTGTAATTGTTGATTTCTGTGATTGTGGAGGTATCAGAATATTTATTTCATTTATCTGCTTTGGTGATGCATCTTTAACATTGATTATCTACTACATTGATGTTTGGTGGATGTAAAATGCAGATTTAGACTCTGCATATTCTTTATCAAGTGATTTCATGGTGTGTCGAGCAGCAGACATCTCAGTTTGATTATCAACTATTTAAGTACCTTGGACATTGTATTTGTATTCCCTCTCGTAGCCCTGGTGGTAAGTTAATGTAATACCACCTCAAGGCAGGCCGTTGGATTCGGAAACAATCAAGGTTTTAAACTTATATATCAGTGTAAGGTTTGGTACTCATGAAAGTGGAATAATTTAGAGAAGTTTATGGGGGTCCATGGAAACATTGTAAAGATATAAGTTATGGAAACATTATGGAAATGGGGCAAATTTAAGATGAAAAAATTCAAAATTGATAAAGCAAGAACCAAATACACTACTAGATATTATTACATATGCTAGACAATCACCTATAATGGTTAAGGAAATTGATGCTCCTTTGACATACTTTGTCATGCATGTCTGAAACTATAAGAATAGGAAATGATAAAAAAACTACATGGTAAAGCAATTTCATAGAAACATCAGTAGAAGTTATGTAAACATAATGAAAATGATGAAAATATTAGTTGAACTTTATGAAATGTTAATAAGCACCAATACAGACTTATAAATCCAACCATAAGCAAGAAAATCAGATATAATGGTTTAAAGAAATCGATACTCATGTTACATATGATGTTGCACATGTTTGGAACATTAAATGATAGGAAAATGATAAAAAACACCACATAATATAAGTACAATAGATGTCACGACAGCAATAATACAACAAGCAGTCTTAGAGACTCCAAACCATCATCCCTAGCTATGAGGTTTTCCTTCCAAAATCTTTCCTTTTCTCTCCTAAGATTCTAAACCCCAGCTATAATAATGATGCAGGACAGCCCAGTGTTGGCTGTTTACCTGCGAGTTATTGGCCCACTATAGTACTAGAACAGATTCTTACTTAAGAATTTGTTCAAGAACTTGGTATGCACAATGTAGGAAGGATAATAACAGCTAACTTAAAGGCATCGAGTAGTACCACCAGGTTCACACGACACCCATACTGTTATTTCTTATCACTAACAGCAAACATAAATCACTGTAACAGGCCCACACAGGTTTATGTAGTTGAAGAATAACTTCTAGGTAGGGAGTTACCACAGAAAGCAATAAGTAGAGATTGTCAAGGGTTCTTACATTTGGGCTGTACAAGGATTAATACAAGACTTCTCTGTATGCCGTAGGGTATGATTTATAAGGGAAATAGGACAGCGGTGGGAAAATTTGGACTAAAGCAAAGTAAGCTTAGAATGACTTAACACAGATCCCAGTAGGTAGTTTTAATATGTTTCAGCCACTAAAGTAGGAGGCTGAAGGGAAAACAAAGGTCTAGAGATATATGGAGTTGCAGGGAAGTGTTGCAGCAAGATGTGTAAGTTTTACTGTCTGCCAGGTTAGGTTTCTATATCAAATACAGGTCTACAAGTTCAAATCATAGTTACCAGAGCGAGAAGCGAAGCGGGAAGCAACGCGAAAGCGAGAACCTGGAAGTGATACTCAATGAATCCTTAGGAAGCGAGAAGTGAAAAACGATAATAAAGTAAATAACTATTAGTTATAATCCAAAATTTCAATTACAATACAATAAAGTGAATAAACTTAAAGGAACTACAAAAAATCCTAAAAGCTATACTATGTTAGCACAAGGAATCATGACATATAAATCAATATGCAAACTATTTGTTATTAGTATGGCCAACCATACCTTAGATTTTACCATACATAAGTTTTTTTGTAGATAACTTACATCTTAGAGTTAGACTATAGAAAAACTTGTATAAAAACCATCGCATTTGAATCTTTATTGGATTGGAATAAAATAATATAAACAATAAATTTAATACTAAATTCTGTTTTCCTACAAAATCATTATTAAATCTCATGGATAATATTTTATTCACTGCTAACAACATAGGCTTTACATTAAATAAAATACAATATTGTTTCTTGGATCACTTCGTAGTTGATTCTCTAGATGTTCTTACTTGTTTCTCTAAATAGCTTTCATTTGCTTTACTGCGCTTCCCACGTTTGAGAAGCATGCTTTCCACTAATTGGGGAAGTGGAATGTAATTAACTTCCCAAACTAGCTTTGCAGGAAGCGAGCTTCCCACTTTGTACCAAGCTTCCCTGCAACCATGGTTCAAATACAGCACAGTATGTGTCTGCAGTTAATGTTTGCTAACAAAAGATTCAGCTGCAGGGTTTCAAAGGAGTGGTAGTGGCTAAAGGTTGGGTTTTATAAAATAGGACAGGTTCAAGGGTATCCACGACAAGGCTTGAAGAGGTTCTTTTGGATAAGGATCTGCAGAACCAGGACAGTGCCAGGTGCCAATCACTAATCAGCCTATATTTACTCATGCCAACAAGCTGATAAACAGGTAAAGATAAAGGAACAATTTGGGAAATATATTCTGCTGGTTAGTAATAATTAGGGAGGGTATGTGAGGGTGTTATAGGGGTCAGCATTCACTGTGGTATTTATTCAAACAGGTGGTGTGTGCTTTTGTGTAGGTGGGGACTGCAAACATAAAGTTCAGGGAAAGGTTTGCAGTAGGTTCTGGGTTTAGCAGGATTAGTCACAAGGCCTAAAACGCCAAGAACAGGGACTGAGAGCCACCTGAGATCTCCAAGTAGACGGGTTTCTGTTTTCTAAGGTTTGGAACAGTTCTGGGAGTACCCAGCTGCAGCTGTAAGGTCCAATTACTACCAGAAATTTTGCATATATAGTATTGGGTATGTGGGATTCAAGTTTGAAAGAAAACCTGTAAAGAAAATCAACTGAGGAAGAAGGGAAGAAGAAAGAAGAAGAGGAGGAAAAAGAAGAAGAAGATGGAGACGAGCAAGAAGGAGATAAAGACACGTAGATTACCTGTTGGAGAATCCCACTCCAGCAGCTTCTTGGAGTCTCACCAAGAAGAATTAAAACCTTGGAGTCTCACCAAGGGATTTTCCAATTGTAGGGAGAAGAAGCCTCCGCCGAGAGCCAAAACTTTTCTAATTTTTATTCAATCATCCGTCAATCCCTATACAAGAATTCCCCTTCTTAAATGAACCATAACCCTTTCTTAAACTGATATGTTGACCCCTCTTGTCTTTCCAATGCAAAACCCATTGACTATTAAATCTTCCCCTTATAAAAACCCCCCAAAAAAATTCCAAAGACTAAATACCCTAGACCAAAATCTAAAATGTCTTCTTTTTCCTAAACCTAGTTAAAATAGAAAATAATTAAATAAAAGAAAAATCACCAATGAGGACTCTAGTAGTAATCTAGGGACACCATGTGAAATAGTGAAGGTGACCCTCATGGCAGTCCACGTGTGGACCCCACCAAGCCACATGTGGTCCCACTTGTTCATCAATGTTCATATCATATAATTTTCAGAGGACCAACAGCAGCATTTCTGGAGCAGCAAGGAGATTGGTGGGAGGCTATGTCGCTGGCACACATGACACATGAAGAGAGGGAAAGGTTTGATGGCAACTAGAAGCATATAGAGCTAGAGTTGAGAGGGATTTCAAATTTGGGCAGGAATAATGCTGTTTGAGATCTGACTCTGGCTTTTGGTTAGAGGAAACAGCTTGACGGTTTCTCACAAGTTGAGAGAAAAGGAAGAAAAGGGTTTGTTGAGAGGAGAGGGAGAGGAGGAAGAAAAAGAATTGGGGGAAAGAATCGTATGGAGAGTTGGAGACCCTCTCCTATACGTATTGTATATATTTATAAGAGACAAAATCCAAGATAATATATTAGGGGTATTTACAAGTATACCTCTATATACAGATGACCTATGTACCCTTAGATATTGTACTCAAATACATCCCATATACATCAACACTCCTCAAGCAGAGACATAAATATTTTTCATATCAAGCTTGCCAACAATCCTACTAAATGTAGGACAATACAACCCCTTGTTGAACACATTGGCCAACTTTTCCTTGATAAAGTGTCTGTTAACCTTGATGTGTTTAGTTCTATCACACTGAATAAGATCCTGAGCAATGCTAATTGCAGCTTTACTGTCACAATATAGCAGCATAGGACCTTGGGAGTTGAGTCTCAACTCTCTAAAGGTAGTCACGTGTCCATGGGATCCCAATCCCATCTGCCATGGCTTGAAATTCTGCCTTTGCACTTGACCATGCTACAATCGCCTGTTTCTTGCTACACCAAGAGACAAGGTTACCTCCTACTGTCCTACAAAGGTACAATAACCTGAAGTAGACCTCCTATTAATCATGGATCCTGCCCAATCTATATCGGTGAAGGCCTCTACTCAAAGGTTATGTCTTTTACCATACAAGTGTCGTTGACGTGGACTCTTCTTTAAGTAATGAATGATGCAATATGCTGCCTCAAGATGCTTAGTTGTGGGAGTGTGCATTAACTGATTGGGTATAAGAGATATCCGGTCTAGTCAAGGTCAATTATATTAGTTTCCCACAAGTCTCTGATAACACCCAACATTAGTAAGTTGGTGGCCTTCATCTGTGTGTAGACAACGATGATTAGACTCAATGGGAGTGTCACAAAGTCTATACCCTAGCATCCCAGAGTCCTAGAGGAGATCTAACACATGTGTGCTAGGATAAAAAGATACCATCGTTGGATCTAACAACTTCAATCCCAAGGAAGTATTTAGGAAGCCCCAAATCCTTGAACTCAAACTCTATGCCAAGAAAACCTTCTAGATCATTGATCTCATAATGATCATCACCTGTAACCACAATATCATCAACATAAATAATGAGGGCTGTCACTTTCACTTGTTGATATTTTACAAAGAGAGTATGATCTGTTTGACACTGTTTATAACCATTTTTTAACATGGTCTTATGAAACCTTTCAAACAATGCGCTAAGAGATTGTTTGAGACCAAAAAAGCTTTCTTGAGGTGACGTACTTTTCCTTTAACGATAGAGAATTGAAAACCATGTGATAATCTCATGTTGACTTCCTCTTCAAGGTCTTCATGACGGAGGGAATTCTTGACATCAAGTTGAGACAATGACCATCTTTAATTAGCAACAAAGATCAAGATCTTGATAGAATTCATTTTTGCTATTGGGACAAAGGTCTCTTGATAGTTAATCTCATATGTTTGGGTGTAACTGATGAGGACATGGAAGCTTAGATGGGACTTGCACATGGGGTTGATGGGGTTTACTTGTGAAAAATTTGGAAGTCTAGAAAGCCTATGGCAAGAAGAAAGAGATTTGCTTCAATTTAGAGCAAATTTGGATTTTTTTGAGCAACTTACTTTTCTGGAGGCATGTGAGACCCATTTTCCCTTAATTGTGGGGTCACATGTGTGTGCTTTCATGGAGGAGATGTTGCTAGACCTTATTTGCTATATTTCAGTTTATTTTAGGTTTGATAGCTTTTTATTAGAGTTTATAAACACTTTTTTGTCTATGGGATAATTGGGGACGTAATGAGAATTTCAGTTTTTTATATAAGACAAAGTTAGCCGACCCCAAATAGTTGGGATAAGGCTGTTTGTTGTTGTTGTATATAAGACAAAGTTGTAACTAGCGTTAAAATACGGTTTTTGAAATGAGATATCTTTTCCATACGATTTAAGGGGAAGCATATTTTTGTATTTGATGGCTAGGATTAAATTAGGAAGGGTTTTTGGTTTATAAAATAAGCCATACGTTTTGTAATGGATTTTAATGAATATTTGAATAAAATTTTGAAGCAAAATTGCTCTCCTCTTCTCTAAACAGTTGAATGTGTTTCTTCATCAAATTTTGCCTAAACTTAATCCTAGGTTGGTGATTTTCTAGGGAGGATCAGTGATTTTCCTTAAGGTATCTATTCCTTATCTCTTTATTTATTCTTTTTCTTCATCATCTTCTTCATATCTTTTATATTTTTCTGGTTTTCTTGAATCTTCTTGCTAAAACCCACTTCTTTCCTACCTTTTCTTGATTTTGATTTTAAGGTTCTATTCTTTTGTCAATCTTCTTACCATCCATACAAGTTTCTTAAAGTTCCTCTTTGATTTCATATAGTTTTTGATCCATCTACCTCTAATTATCTAGTTTCTTGCATTTCAAGATTCTACAATCTGAAAGTTTATATAATTTTATATAGCTAGACTTGTCGGAATTACTTGAAATTTGGTACACATGTTCCTTGTAGAGGTCAGAATCACCCTGCAAATTTATAGATTTTTTTTGAAACACGATTAAGGGTATTTTGGTAATTTTGAGTTTTGTCTAGAAATTATAGAATTACCCTTTTTTTTTTCCTTTTTTTCTATTCTTTTTCATTCTAACATCTATTCTACCATTCTATTTCTTGATTTCCCTTATTTTATGGCTACTTGATTGCTTTACAATTCAATTCTTGAAATATCTTGCTTATGCACTTTGAATCTCATAATTATTTGAACCTCTTGGAATTGTACTACATCAAACGACCATGGTGGAAGTAGTGACCCCTCACAGTCACTAATATGATATTATCACATTTATATTTCTATTAGAGCATCTTGTATGTTTTCATGAACTAAATTTGGTTGTATTGTTGTTTTGATTATGTTCTATTATACACTGTAACTATACATATGCATGGTTTATGTACTTAATTAACATGGTCATGCTCAAATTCATATTTTATTTCTTTCGTAATTAATAGCATCCATCATTTTCATTTTTATAGATTTTGGGTAATTTTTTTAATTTAAATAAAAAATTGGATCCAACTATCCAAGGGAGATCCGGTTCGGGCTCGTCTGATCCCGATCCCAAGTTTATTTAAATACATTTCAAATGAATCCACAATAACGTGATTTGAGTAAATTCTAGAGAATTCAAGAACATATATACAAGTTTGTGTTCTTTTCTTTAATTCCTCCATTGTTTTTAAGGTTGAATACTTAGGTTGATCAACGCTGACAACTCCTTGAAATTGAAAATTCCTTTCCACGGAAGTCCTTCTGACATTCGCTTGTAAACTGTCAGTCTTCTTCTTCGAGGTCAGGGAACTTGGTGTGTAGTCCAAGTTCTTGACATCTTCCTAAGGAATTCAGATTGACAGAATTACTATTCTTTGGTCATTTGGGCTTTCAATTAGTCTTATTAAGTTTGAGCTTTGTTTTGTTAGGAATTAGTTTTAGAAGTTATTTTATTTTTAAAATTTTATGTAAAAATTATTATGAGACAACCATCTTTAGGGAGTCTTTCTAAGAGTTTATGTTTTTCTAAGTCTTGTATATGGTTATGATGTTAAAGAGTATTGAAATTTTTAGATTAGGGAATGCAGTCTATTTAAGGTCTTGAATATTGCTCCAAATGTAAATTGCAAATTTTGAATTAAAAAAATATTTGCCTTCGCTTAGATTAGCACCTTGCATGAGGTTTTTCCCTTGGTTTTATTTTAAGAAACCAAGCCTTCAACATTAGTCAAAGTAATTTTCTACACCATCTTCTAAGATTGGATTCTCCCACTGTCAGAAGAACAATATCCTCCACAACCTTTTATGGCTAATAAGAACTAATTTATTAAAGTTGTTTATTTGAGTATCATTTTATAAGTGTAAAAGCACATGCACCATGAAAATTATCCAAAAGATGGGTTTCATCAATGAAGTGCTGACTATCTCCACACCACTCTAATAATCCAAACCATCTTAATGATGAATCATTTTATTGGCGTGTTGCTATAGCATCAATAACCATCTAAATTAACTTCCTAGTTTAATGATAATAATCTGATTGAAGTGATACTGGGATAATTCTAATCCATGAGGTGAACCATAAAATTTCAATGTTTTGGATCTAGGACACACATAACAGTTAATGATTTAAAGATATCTGTCAATCATCATTATTTGCTCAATATGGGAAGATAGGAAAAAGAAGATTTTCCTAGATAAAAAAAATCCTTGCAGCAGTTAATAGTGTATATTTATCCAGCTGGCCAACTAGGTATCCGATGAGGTATTCTTCAAAGATTTTACAGCAAACAATCTTAAATGGGACCTAGTGAACGTAATCAACTTCTCTCCCTTTATTTCAAATGTGACACATAGGTGGGGCCCCCCACAAGGAAATACCTTGAAGTTGAACTTTGATGGTAATTCTATTGGAAACCCAGGTCCTTTGGGTATTGGAGGTACAAACTTCGATGCATCAGGTACATGTATCACAGCCTTCTTGGGTCCTTTGGGAATGGGAGATGCAACTATTGTAGAATTAAAGGCGCTATTATACGGGGTGACACTGTTGCATTCCAAAGGTTGATTATCATATAGAATTAAGGTGGAAGGAGATTCGGCTGTAGTCATTGGTTGGATGGGGAATGGAAAGGTGGGTACGTGGAGATTATCTCATATTCTAAAGGAATTGGTCTTTCTTGTCTCCTCTTTGAATATCTCATTCAAGTGGATTCCTAGAGAAGTCAATGCAATAGTGGATAGTTTCACTAAGAGAGGAGTTGAGAAAGTTTGTATCTTTGTGGGTCTTGGAAGAGGAAATGATGATGTGTTGATGTTATAATAAGATGGGAGAGTCTCCCATACTCTTTCTCCTTCCCTCACATTCTCTTGTAGGTAACTATTTAGTTGTCTTTGTACTTTATTCTTTATCCTTTCTTAATACAATTCTCCAGTTAATTAGCAAAAATAAAATAAAATCTGACACTAACAATTACAAGCCATTAAAGCCCTTTCAAGCAAATCCTATATATTTAACAACATCAATATCCCATTAAAATTTAAAAAATAATAAAACATAATATATATAGGGAAATTTGCCAAATTAGACCAAAGGTTTGCCGAAATTTGCCAAATGAACCAATTTGAAAAAATATCATCAACGAGAAGTAATACAACCTCTTCATTGTAAGAGACGACGTCTACATAATAAACCAAAACAACATTGGTTGACCGCAATGCCATTCACACAGTGTCCAAGTTGAATCGTCAAAAAAATTGATAAATTTTAAAACTGAATTCGTCATTTCGTTGTGTGTTGGCCGGAAAATGTCAGTGCCACATGGGCACAAAGTTTGGTATTTCCTATGACCCCAGGCACCGTAAAAAACAGCAGGCAAACCAAAATGAGCTTTTCAATCGCCTGTCTAACCACCAAATTGAAGTGTTTCAAACAATTTGGAAAGGGGAGGATTTTTCCTTACAAATGTGTCCTTTTTGTCGTGTTAAAACGAGGACTTCACATTTTTGCACCAAGACATCAATATTATGAAGTAAAATCAATTAATGCTTGCAAATGAATATTAATAAATAAATAAATCACTTGTAGAGTTAATAATCATGCTGAAATTTGTATGCCGAGCTACAAAAGACTTGTTGATGACAAATTACAAAACCAAAACATCCAGCAACTAGTCAAGACTTGTATGCCAAGTTCTTAGGAACTTGCTGATAGCAAATTACACACCGAAACAAAAGTGTGGGTTGTTGAAACTCTCATATCAAACTCCTAGGGATTTGTTGATGATGAATTACAGACATGGGTTTATAGATTCTGGTTGAAATTTGCATGCCAAGTTCATAAGCACTTGTTGAGGACAAATACAAACCGGTATTCTAAAAAAAGAAAAGATAATAATGTCATAACAAGCTGGAAATCGAAATAAACTAGATATGCTAAATGGGATAAATTGAAATAAACATTGTTGTTGTTGATCTGTTGGAGACGATCCTTTCATTCACCGTCTTCCTCCATTTATAGACTTTTCTAAGTAGTTAACGCCACATCTTCCATGATCACATGTTCATGGACATGGTCCTCTTTCTCCCTTGTTGGAAACGACTCTTCTTCGAACCTGAAAACCATGTTTTGTTGTTGATAAAGTCCACGCAATCCCACTACTCCTTGTTTCCTTTGCATCGTGGCTCTTTTCTATAAACCAGATCTCGCACGTCTCTTTATTTCCTCCAATTTTTTGTTGTAGTTGCTGCTCCAGATTTCACTGATTTTGTATAATTTTCTCCATGCTCCTCTCCATATTACTAAGATTTGGGAAAAGGGTAGTTAGTGTTGGAAACGGTTTTGAAAAACACCCACAGAAATCTGATCGGGTGGCTATGTTTGAGCTAAAATAAAAGTGGGACCTAGATGTCATTTAAGGTGGGTCCATATGGGTTTATATTCACCTCAATGAGGAGAATAACTCC
>JAOXJP010231087.1:0-10684 GCA_025762735.1 Platanus orientalis | reverse complement strand
GTCAAGAACGAGGAATCCTGGGTTTTCAAAATTTCTCATGCACGCCTATCTATTTTCTTTTCTACCACCATTTTATCCTCGCCTAAAAACCCTTCCTTTCATGTGAAAATTGTGACACAAGCTTCTATTTTTTTGACAACCAAAGTCCTAGGAAAAGGATAAAAAATTACAGATTTTTTTTTTTTTAATCTTTTCATGTGTAATTTTCTTTTCTATTCAATTCAAGGCTTCTCTTTTCCCTTGCATGAATTTTAAAACTAGATTAAGTTTTGTTATAAGCACATATAACTCTCTTTTTTTCTTCCCAATAATTCGCTCTTGTTAGTTGTAGGTAGGGGGTCTGATGTTGACTGTTGGCATATGCACATATAACTCTCTTTCTTCTTCCCAATTATTCATTATTTTTTTAGTTTTTACGTAGGTTTCTGGTCTCTTGACTTTTGGCATTTGGAACAAATTTTAAAATGCATGAAATTTTTTAAAATAATAATAATAATAGTTTAAACATATATGTTTTATTTAATACTTCAATCTATGTAAAACGATAAGTTCTCTCATTTTTTTCATTTAAGCAATATACTTGAATTTACTTTTTCCATGCCCTCCAAGAGAATCACAAGACAGAATGCATGAAAAATATACAACCAGACAGAATATTATGTATAGGATAAACCAGCTTATTAGAAGTTGCAGTACTCAGTGATGTATATGGTATCTCAAAATGTGCAGAATAGCTACGACATGACTGTAAAGGCCATCACTGAGACAAAGAAACTTACAAGCAAGCCTTTTGGGGCTGGTATTCTGCTGGAGTTCGATAACACACGAACTGTACAAGCCATCTTCGATGAGAAGCTTGCATGCATGCAAGTCTATTGGGGTGACTTCACTAAGGAGATGGTCGATGAGGCACACAAGCATGGAGTCAAGATCTTGCATCAAGCAAGTCCTAATTACCCATCACAAATATAAGCTATAGTTGATAAAATTATAAATATATTGCTTTATATAAAAGACTATTAGTCTAAGTAGTATTTTGCGTGTTATAGGACTTATTTGCATAAATTTTACATTTGTTATGCTAAACTTTTATCTTTTTTTTCATTGGTTTCTTTAGATTGGATCACTTAAAGATGCGGAAAAGGCGATTGCCGCCGGGGTCGATTGTATTATTGTACAGGGAGTAGAAGCAGGAGGACACATCATTGGGACTGTAAGGCTCTTCAGTAGTCCTTTTCATCTTGTACTTAAAATAGAGAACAAATAACTTAAACCAGCATCATGGAAACGTTATGGTAGTAAAGGAAAGAATAAAAAGAAAACCCTGAAATTCCAATGAAGATGCCACTTATGTATGGTTGGCTTAAAGCCATTCTAATTATGTTGGATAGTATCTTACCTTGAGTTTTAACATTCATTAATGTGTAGGTTGGTTTAATAGCTTTGCTTCCAAGAGTAGTCGATCTTGTTGGCGACAGAAACATAGCAATCGTCGCAGCTGGATCAATCACTGACCCTCGTTGTTACGTTGCTGCCTTGTCAATGGGTGCAAATGGGATTTGTATGGGAACAAGGTATGACTCAATTAGCTTAATCATTGGGATGATAACACATTCTATTTGGTTATATACGCATAAGGCTTTCAATTGGGTCGAGTTGGCCTGAAGCTCCACATGTCCGGCCAAAAAATAGATGGGTTGGGCCAATAAAACTTGGCTGGGCCAAATTTAGGTCCAGTGTTTAGGCCTGAAGTTTTGTTCGAACTGAGTTCAAACATGCTCAAGTTCATCCTAACACCCAGCCCAGATCGGTCCATCATAAAATAGTTAACATACAAAATTTTTATTTGGATGCTGATGTTAGGTCTGTATTTTTATTTTTTTTATATTTTTGGTAAGGGTATTGGGTCGTTAGTTCTATGTGTCAATTGTTTAAAAAGCCGCATTGAACAGTTATGAGCCTGAAATTTAAGGGAGGAATTTTAAATTCAGGCAGCCCAAACTCAGCCCAAAGCCTATAGTTTTAAGACAGGCTGAGTTCAGGCTGACTACCTCGCCGAGTTCAAATGCAAGTAAAACATTTCAGGCTGGGTTCCGGCTGACCTTGGTCCGGCTCAATTGACAGCCCTACTACGCATCATACACATTGGAGTCTTGGACCAACCACTCCATATGAATACTCAATGGCGCATCCTAGCTCCCTTATATGCTTACATGACATGAATTGCAAGCTGTTTCTGCTAAATCAATTAACATAGACATTATACTACAATCCTAATTTCATGGTGCAAATGCTACTAAACTCTTTTCTAGGTTTGTGGCTTCAAAGGAATCATATGCAAACGATTTCTACAAGCAGCAGTTGCTGCACTACACCGAAGCAGATACCGATCGCACTGACCTATAAAGTCGTGCCACATGGAGGGCATATGTTCGATGCCTCAACACACCTTTCCATAATCAATGGAAAAATGTACCTGAATCAGTTGAAAACAATGAAGAGCAACCTATAATTGGTTATTCCGTCATTCATGGAGGGGTAATTACTTAAATCTCAACCACACTTCACAACTTCCCTATAGAATACCTTGGTATAAGATGGCCAAAGCTTGCATGATTTTGCTCTCATTTTATTTGGTATCAGAAGTCCAAAGTTCTCATAATCTTCTTTGTACCCAGGAAACAGTTATTCGCAGGTTCGCCGGACAGGTGGCGAACCCCACTACCGCAGGCGAGCTTGAGAACATGGTTATGTATGCAGGACAAGGTGTTGGCCTCATAAAGGAAATCCTCCCGGCAGGTGATATTATAAAGAATTTCATTGAAGGAACACAGAAGATAATCAAGGATCTAGGTGTTAAGTACCTTGCGAAGGCTTCCTTATCTTGAAGACCAATCTAGAATCTAGGCTTTGGGAGATCCTAATGTTGTCATTTTGTTTGCATTAGAATAAAAAGCTAAAGTAATCTCTTTGACATGGCTCAAAGCATTTCTTTTTATTGTTTCATGTATGTCCACTCTAAAGCAATGGTGAAATAATGGTAGTGTTCTTGGTCTTTCTTTGTATGATGTCTGCGTTTAGTTCCTAGTATTTGCATATTCTATAGGAGGGAGCACCATCATTTGCCCCCTCACTGGGGGTGTGTGGCCCCATGCACTTTTTGTGTGGGGCTCACATCCCTTGTGAGGGGGTGAACGGTACTCCCGGAGCAGAGGATTTTTTTGATATTCTATATGAAAATATAGATTTCGTACAATAAATTGAGCTTAAGTTCTTTACCAATATAGATATTCAAGTTGCATGATTTGAGCTTAAGTTCTTTACCAAAAAATTAAAAATTAAAACCAACAAGCCAAGAACCGGATATGAATAGGTGGCATGAGGATTTTCAGTTCTCTAACATACCAGCTGAGCTATAGGCCATAACAGCGTATAACAAAATTAAAGGCTTGTTTGGATATCCCTCAAACAATTTTTTTTTTTTTTTTGAAACCTATGTTACTGATTTGGTTTGTTTTTCTCTTTTCATCTATTTGTGAAAAAAGAGAAGATTATAACTTAATTAAACTGAAAATTAACAAAATAATAATAATAGCAAAGTCAACAAGAAATTTGTCAAGTCAATAAAGTAGATGAATCAGGTGATGATTCAAAACCGCAAAGTATCTATTTCATATGTTCCACGAGATTGCAACAATGCAGCCCATGCTATGGCCGCTATCGCATCTAAGGAACACATTTCTCTCAAATGGAATGGTACTCCCTTCCCTCATCAAATATTTCCTATTCTTGTAATGGACATTTATAATCATTGGGAAGTTCTTGTTGAATGAAATTGAGCCAATGCTCCTTATCCAAAAAAAAAAAGAGGTTAATTAAATTAGCCACTAATGACCCCTTGCTTTAATGGCCAAAGACATCACAGCTCATATGAAATCTACAAGAATCCCATGACTTCAATTAAATTTGTTTTTCAAGTTAATACAGCTCATATGAGATCTAAAAGGATCCCAAGACTTTAATCAGATTTGTTTTTGAAGGGAGCAAGTACAGCTCATGATACAAAGATCCCAAGAGAATTGTATAGGTTTTAGGGAAGTAACATTTTTAGTTGTTTTCTTTTCTTTTTTGATAACTAACATTTTTAGTTGTTCCATGAAAATTGTTCACTGTGAGTAATATTTTCAAATGATAGTGAAGAATTAAATTCGGTATGAGACACCATGAAAAAAGAGCTTTATTTGCAAGAGACTAACCTCCTAATTAAAGTTGGATTGGAATAAGTATTGAGGCCCACCAGTATACTTTTTCCAAATCTAATAATAGGCTAAAGGTGGCACCCGGGCAGCCGAGCCATCCAGCCCAGATGCATTAGCCCGATTATAGTCCAAGTCTTGCCTTGTTGCCAGTGCTGGCTTTTGTTTCCTTGTGTCCTTGTGTTTTTGTTTGCTTTGTGTTTGGTTTGCTTCACCTTCTGGGTGAAGTTGTTTTTTGTTGTGTTTTCTCCTTTTAATAAAGTGCTCTTTGATTATAGTTCAAAAAAAAAAAGTCTTGCCTGGGCAGCACTTGGGCCAGGCTGAACTAGAATTTCAAGCAGAGTGCCACCTGGCCTGGCCCAAATTTCCTTTACTTTATGTATAAGGCCAGCCTAATATTTACTTTCTCGCACAAATGGGTATCCACGTAAATGTAAATATGTGTATTACATTGTTGGGCTTGGCTTTGGTTTGGTCAGTTTACCCCAGCCCTCAGCCCAAGCCAATCTTGGGTTTGGATATTCCAGCCGGATCCAAGTTGCACCCAGTATTCGTACAATTTGGGCAGGATAATACTATGCATTATCTGGGTCGTTTAGTTGATGATGGGCTTAACCATAGTGTTGCATAGATTGAATGAAATGTTAATCTAATTGGGTAGGAAGGTAAACCATAAATTTTGGGCTGACTTGCATGATTTGAGCTCTAAACAATTATTGTTAGAATATGATTGGAAGACAGAATCATCCGTCCCTAATAAACAGATAAAGGTTTGAATGAATTGTGCCAATGCTTTCATGATCAGGTTGTTGGGGCATTATCCTTCCAAGAGGAAGATCAGGGGTCAAATCCTCTTGGATGCAGTCTTGCTGTGCGCAATGTCGCCTGCCTCTCCTGCCCGAGTATGGGCCATCAAGTGGGCCCTAGTGACTAGATAAATAAATAATAAAAAAGAATGAATTGTTATTAAATTAAGTAGGATGATAAATTATGAAGTTTGGGCTGACTTGCATAATTTGAGCTCTTGAACAATTATTGTTAGAATATCATTGGAAGAAACTCTTCTCATATTTTCATACATGGAAATCATTCATCCCAAATAAGCCGATAAAGCTTTGGCTAGCAATTATTGTGCCAGGACTTTTGGTAAGCGAACCAAACAACAGCTTACCTAAGCGAAACAAAGAAACAGATGTTGCAAAACTTGGTCACCAAGCACCAGATTCTGGGGCTTTTATTTGGGCACAGAACCCTTGGTTTGTGAAAATATAAAGTGAACAAAGCTTCTTCTACTTCTTCTTCCAAAACTGTCAACAAACATCATCCTTTACTTTGAACAACTTAACAATTGACAATAACATTCCATGGACATTATTCATCAAAAAAAAAAAATCCATGGACATTAGAGTTTCATTCTCCATAATGGCATCATAACCCATCCACAATTAGAACCAAACAAAGCTATACAAACCTAAGAGAATCTTCCCCCAAACATCTTTTTAAAAAGTGATGTAGCACTTAAAATAGGCATGTATATCCCTAAATGGGAGACATGCTGAGGGCATGACTCTCTCATAAATACTTTTGATTCTTTGATATCCTAAAGTTGACAAAGAGGGAGAGTGTTAATGACTACTTAAGAAACTTCTCAGCTAAGTATATTTTGATTAGGCGTGGACATAAACAAATCAGTTTTTGAAGTTGTGGTAAATCTGAAAACACCCTCGTGTAACAAGTGCCCGAAATTTGATTTTTGACAGTGAGGACATGGCAGTGGCCATGGTATGATTCAGCATAGTGCTTCAGTATGGGAGCTTACTAAGATGCTTAACCAATCAATTAATTTAATTAATCCTAAGGGTTAATAAGGAGTTGTCCCCATTACTAACCTTGTTAAGACAGTTGGAGGCATTACATCCACATCTCCTTGAGTAACTACTCATCCCTTGTCATGATCCCAATCTGCAGCTATTGGAAAGGGAAGGTCCCTTATCACATTGGGCTATCCAAGAGAATTTGCTTCATTAGATATGTTAATAATGTTAGGCAAATTGTGTTGTATTTGTTTTATATTTGAAGATTCAAAAGAAAATCTTTATGGGCTACTTAGTTCTATGGGTTTGGTAAGCTACCTTGACTTAAGTCTAAAGGCGTTTTATAGAACAATTAGAGAAAATTTTGAATTAAAGTAATTCATTTGATTTTTTGGTGGTTCTCTCATAAACCCAAACCAAACCCACACAAAAGCATTTTTCACTTAAAAGTTTAGTCCCACATTTGAAATGGAGAACTTCCAACTCTAACTTAGTAAAGGGAGGAACTTAAGGAAAAATATGGTTCTAGAAAAGAGAGATTAGTTGGGGTTGACTGTTTGCATATGTGCACAAACCAAATTGGGCTAAGTCAGGGCCTGGCGTGGTGTGGTATACATGTGCATATATTATTTTATAATTATTTTATTTTATTTATTAACTTTCTTTAAAAGCTTTAAAGTTATATATAGCATACACTAATGCTAACGGCTAAGAATCCGTACGCATAAAGTATCATAATGTGTATGGATTTAGCATAAAGTCAATATTAATTATATTACTTAATATGGACATCCTAACTTGGTAAGATGTCATTCGTTAGGCGCCTTAAACTCTTTAAAAATGAAACCTTGACTAAGCAAGAGAAAAATAATAATAATAATCATCTTATTCCTTACTACAACATTCTAGTTTTTGGTTTTCACTAAGTTTTTTATTTTGTCTGAGAGCTCTTAACCGTTTATATTGTTACTTTACTTACCTGTATGGAGTCTTGGTAGAGGTGTTGGTGTTCTTGGAGGTGATCGTCGAACAAGCCTTTCGTAACTCGAGAGTAACCGACGAATATCACTTTAAGGATAGTGTGTTACACGACTTGCACACCAACAAACTGATAAGTTTTCCTAACTCTTTATTTACATATTGTTTCTATGTATACTGTTGGATTACATCTTCTATTCGGACACAATTAAGAGATATATGCTTATACATGTGAGTTATTTTATGGTTCGTACATAAACTAGAGATATATGTTTTGCTACTATTAAGGGTTTCTGTCATTGCATCACATAGAGTGTTGAAATATATATTTGCTTGAAGAATTTCAATATATTATGCTATTCATTGTTACTAGAATTATTAATAGTTCTTACAATCTTAAAGCGATATTCTATTGATTGCAGATCTTTGGCTGCGAATTGACAGTAATAAGTATACCCATTTTCGAATATTTGAACTTCTTGTGTTGACATGGACTATTCCATTCCTAATTTTTTCAAGGTTGAATCATTTAATGGTTTGCATTTTAAGAGGTGGCAGAAAAAGGTACTCTTCTTACTTGAGATGGCCAACGTGGCTTATGTGTTGTTTGAACCTAGGGTTCAAGAATCTTATAAATAGTTAGAACATGCACAGTTTGGGACAACACATAACTAGAACAGAGCTAATAAAATTTGTTTGCATGCTATATTAAATGTTTTATCAAACAAGTTGTATGATATTTATTGTGTGAAAAATTTTGTCGAAGATGTCTGGAAAGCCCTATAAAAGAAATATAAAATTGAAGATGAGGGAAATAAAAAACACATTATAGGGAATTTTCTTGACTTCAAAATGACTGAAGACAATTATGTGTCTACACAGATTCAGGAGTTCCGGAATCTGGTAACTCAATTAGAGGTAGATGGTATGTCTCAGGAAGAAAATTTTGTGGCAGGAATTCTCCTAGAGAAGCTATCTCCTTCTTGGAAGGATTACCAAAATAATATGAAAAGGAAGAGAAAAAATTTACCATTGAAAAAATTGATAATACACATTCGTTCGGAAGAAAATAACCATCTGAAAGAAAAAAACACACAAAAATCTAAAGAATTGATAGCACACATAAACATTATAAAAAATGAAGCAACTCAAAAAGCTAGGAAAAGAAAAGAAATTCCTGGGGAAGAAAAAATTCTTCAATAAAAACATTAAGAATTTCAAGAAAAATCTTAAGAGAATAAACGGGGAGTGCTTTGCATGTGGGAAGTATGGTCATCCTACATCAGTGTGTTGCCATAGGAAGAAAATGAGCACTAAAGTTAACGTGGCAGAAACAGAAGAAAAGATAATTGCGATAGTTACTGAGGTAAATTACATCGCAAACACTAGAGACTAGGTGGTGGACATTGGGACCACTAAGCGTATCTATCGTGACAGAGATGTTTTTACCTCCTGCAATGCTGTAAGATATGGTGAAAAAGTTTTTATGGGAAACTCAAACACTTCTTCTGGTGTAGGGAAAGGAACGATCGAACTAAGACCCACTTCTAGCAAGATATTAGAACTAAAGGACGTCCTCCATATACCTAATATACGGTGCAACTTGATTTCTGGAGCACTACTGAATAAGGCAGGACTAAAACTCATATTCGAGTTTGATAAACTTGTAACGACAAAGAACGGAGTCTTTGTTGAGAAATGATATATTATAATGGGGGTCTTTTTGTATTAAACATTTCAGAATTAATAAAGAAAGTTGCATCTTCTTCTGTTTACCTTGTTGAATGTATGAGTATGTGGCATGATGGGTTAAGACGTGTAAAGATGTCTTATGTAAATAAGATGGAACAATTAGGTTTAATTTTAAATTTAATTAATGATGAAATATATAAATGCAAAATTAGTGTAAAATCAAAACACACTAATAAGAAACCTAAACCAATAGAAAGAGAAATTAAAATACTTGGACTCATATATAGTAATTTAGGAGATCTCAAGAACCATGAAACTAAAGGCAAAAAAAGATTTTATATAACTTTTATAAACAACTACTCACGTTTCACTACTCGTTATTTGTTGAGAAATAAAGAAGTAGCGGAGCAAATGTTCATAAAGTACAAAACAGAAGTTGAAAATCAACTAGGAAAGAAAATTAAAATACTTAGAACAGATAGACGTGGAAAATATGACTCTAACATATCTAAAGATTATTGTGACTCACATGACATTATCCATGAAACGACTACACCCTACATACCATAATTGAATGAGGTGGCAGAACACAAGAATAGAACTTTACAGGAAATGATGAATGTCACATTAATTAGTTCTGGTTTACCCCTAAACATGCGGGGGAAAGCAATTCTCTTTGCCTATCATATACATAATAAGATACCTTATAAGAAAACTAACAAGACACCTTACGAACTATGGAAATGAAATAGGTCTAACCTAAAATACTTGAAAGTGTGGGGTGTATGGCCAAAGTAGATTTAAACGATCCTAAGAAAAGAAAACTATGAACAAAAATAAATGATTGTGTCTTTATAGGCTATACACATAATAGTGCAGCCTATAGGTTTTTGATACTTATAACAGAAAATAATATCTTAGAGTCAAACACAATAATAGAATCAAATGATGCATAATTCTTTGAGAGTATATTCCCAATGAAGAATAAAACCCATAACAACCAAATTAAAGGGGTTGTAGAAGCTGATAAAACAGTAGAGGAAGAAAATTAATTATAACCTAAAAGAAGCAAAACAATAAGGAAAGCAACATATTTGGGTGATGGTTTTGTCACTTATCTGTTGGAACACAAAGTACTTACATATAAGTGTATATATGTTATGTAGTGGATGGAGACCCATTAAACTATAAACAAGATGTAACCTCACCAGATGCGGGTTTCTGGAGAGAGGCTATATAAAGTAAACTAGACTCCATACTAGCAAACCACACTTGGGAACTAGTGGATCTTTCTCCAACCACTAAAGCTGTAAGAAGTAAGTGGGTTTTCAAGAGAAAGTTGAAACCTAATAGAACTATATATAAATTTAAGGTAAGGTTAGTGGCTTTAGGTAACAGATAGAAAAATGGTGTAAACTATTTTGATGCATCCACTCATGTTACTAAAATAACAATTATTAGGGCATTGATAGCTATAACATCAATCTACAAATTGGTTTTTGCACCAAATGGATGTAAAAACTGCATTCCCAAATGGTGATTTAAAAGAAGAAATCTATATGACACAACCTAAAGGATTTGTGTTCAAAGACAAGAACATAAAGTATGTAGGCTTGTTAAATCAATTCATGGATTAAAACAAGCGCCAAAATAATGATATAAAAATTTTGACAAAAAACTTGTAGGAAATTGATACAACATTAATGATTCAAACATATGTGTGTATAACAAGTTTTCTAGGAAAAATTGTAATAATCTATCTGTATGTCATCAACATATTGATCATGGGTACTAACTTAGAAGTGGTTAAAAATACAAAGAAGTTCATCGAATCTAAGTTGGATATGAAGGATTTAGAGGAGGCAGATGTAATTCTAAGAATTAAAATCTGCTGAACAAATGAAAGATTGATGTTGAATCAATCACACTATGTAGAAAACGTAC
>JAOXJP010231086.1:0-10684 GCA_025762735.1 Platanus orientalis | reverse complement strand
GATCTTACATAGGATCAATGAGGGGGCCTCATGGATCGGATCAAGGATCGTAAGACTCTACTTTTCGTTAAAAAAATGAAGGGAAAAAAAACACCATTAATAATGATACATGCACGTTAAATAATCATTAAAATCATTCATCAAAAATAAATAAATAATCATTAAAAGAAAATGAATAAAATTTAACGTAGTGCAACTTTTATATTTTTTATCTCTATTAACTAAGAAATTATTATACTTTTTTTAAAACAAATTATTCAGAAAATAAATTAATTAGCTACCAAGTATCAAATTACATTGTTTCAATGTTATAACATCACAATAACAAAACATATTAAATTAACTAAGCGGATTTATATTAGATTGTTCACATTTTAATCCCTTTATACTATGGTTAAAAACAAATTCACAAAACGCATTCATTCTTTAGTTGTTCTTGCAAAAGAAGGTATTTCACTCTTAGATGGGTCAAGTTCACCTTGCGACAAGAAATAGGATTTCGGTTGACTAATTTGCCGACTCCCCAAATTGACTCCACTCCTAAACCACATGAATCGAGTCACATTGTTGACTTAGAACCATACTTGACTCACTGAATCAAGTTACTAACTCAATAAACTAATTTGACTCGGACCAATTCATGTGACTCAGCTGAATCTTATAAACCTTAAAATGACCAAAAGTCAAGTTAGGATACAATAAGAAACTCTGATTTTTTTTAGGCTTGAGGTTTTTGTTCTAAAGTCTCCAAAAAATGAGTTTTCAAAGACATTCAAAACCCTAAAAGAAAGAAAGAGTTAAAAAGCTTGGAAGAATGAAAGATAAAATGATAGGAAGATTAGACTTTTAACTTGAACTTTTAACTACATAGACTTGAACCTTAGAGATTGGAGTGATATTTTGTTTCGATACTTATATTAAAAAGATATACTTTGGTTTTCAATATATTAACACTAATAGTACTTTTAGTTTAGTTTGGACTTTAGAGTTATAATTAGTTACGTCTACTTGCTATGATATCAGACTATTAGTAGTTTGTAGGGTTTATTTTTGGATTTTCAAGTTATAATACTACAAAATATTTATATTAATGGACAATACTTGACTCAAAATACTTATTTTAATAATTTTAACTATTTTTTGTATTTTATAAAAATAAAAATAAAAGGTAGCATGAGTCCCCGAGTTGACTCCAATGACTCCCAATCGAGTCGTCTCCACTCCTGAGTTGTCCGAGTCGAGTAAACAATCCGAGTTGACAAACCTTAGTTGGCTCCACTTAATTTGAAACTCCCCTATGATCTGATATCATTAGAATATGATAATTCCAATCAAACTAGCATTGCCTTGACAGGGGTTGGTTGGCTATACTCAACTTGAACAATTGAACTCTATAATAGAAGAAACAAAACAATGTGAATAATTTAGAAATGAAGAGTCGTATTCATTTATTATTTTCTTTAATAGTTTAACCAGAATTAAGTATTTAGTATTTATAATTAAGGATTTTTGTCATTAAGCTTTAGTGTTTTATAATTATAAAACAAGTGTTTTTTTGTAAGATCGAAATAGAATTGATAGGATCGCTTGGATATTTTGGATCGTAGGATCATAAGATCCCATGATCCAGGATGAGATCCTACGGAGATCCTGTAATCTAAGATTTTGGTAAGGAGTCAGATCAATTGGATGATAAAAGATCGTAGGATTGTGAGATCCGACAATCCAGATCGGGATCCTAATAACCATGGATATAAGTATCTAGTATATTTCTCAAAATACTCTTTATCAACATCAGATGTCTCTAAACACAGTGACACCAAAGCTGATTCCCTATTGTGAAAAAGTGTGTGGCAACCCTCTTGTGTTGAGCGATACATGCTAGGAAAAAGTGAAAGAACACCCTATAAAAGAGGATAAATGTGGATCAAATTCATCTAAGGAAGATTCAATCTACAAGTAGTTGGGGTCAAGTAGAATTTGGCTAATTTAACAAATCTATATGGTTTCCATGTGATCAAGTTGTTAGTTTTTGTTGGAGTCAAAGAATTAAGCTACATTCAAAGATTGAGTTGTTGACCAAAATTCAAATAGTCATACTCATTACATGGGTGCATTGGCTAGTTGTGCAACAACTTATCTATTTTTATAACAATTTTTTTAATTTTAAATTTTTGTAAAGTTATCTCAAAAGTGGGAACACACATATGTAAAATTTTATATAAATGGATGGCATTCATGTTGTTCTCTCACATATTGTGAGAAGAACTCAATATTATTTTCTTTATGGTATCAAAGCATCACCAAGAGGACTTCACGTTCTCTAAGTAAGCTCTTACTACTCATATTCTATCCTAAAAAAATTGTCATCTTCTTCCATAACCCCATAATATATCCTATCAATCTCAATATGACGAATTTGTTTCACTCAACTTAACTTCAACAAATTTCTTATTATAGGAAACACAAGTTTTATCATTGATCGAGAGTCAAGATCTACTTGGTTTCATCACTAGAGAAACACCAACACCAGATCATGAGATCGAATTATTTGATGGAAGCAGAAAGATCCTGAATCCAAACCTTGTATCATAGACTCGCACAGATCAATTAGTGAAGGAGTGGATAACTATGGCACTTTTAGAAGAGGTCATAAGACTTGCAGTTGGACTAAAAATTGTAGCGAAGATTTGGTGTGCTTTAACAAACGCCTTTTTGCAAAACTCACAAGCTCGAGAATTCGAATTGTTGTCAAAGCTTCAATACATGAAGAAAGGTACATCTTTTTTATCAGAGTACCTGAGAGAATTCAAATCCTTTTGTGACCAATTAAATGCCATTGGTAAGCCTGTATCTAATCAAAGTAAAGTCTCTTGGCTACTAAGTGGACTTGGACCAAAATATGAGTTTTTTGCCATAGCCATGTTAAAACTGTCAGTCCCCTATTATGCTGATTTGATTCCCTTGCTTCAAGGCCATGAACTAAGAAGTAAAGGACATCAAAATGATTCAATTGATAACTCCATGGCTTTCATTTCCCAATGATCTAGAAGTGGCAATAAAAATACCAATAAAAAAGGGAAGGGGTTTCTTCAGTCTGAACAAGGAACCCAATCCCAACGAGTAACCAATGGACTAAACTAGCAACAAACGTGATCCACACAACAAAAAAAAAATGGAGGATAGATTGTTTCTTTCCATATTTACAAAAGGGGGGGGGAATGATGCTCTCAAATGTTGGAATCGGTTTAAAAATAGTTTTCAAGCTGAGGATATTCCGCAAGCCTTAGCTACAATGCAACTTTCAAACTCTCAAGATGTTAAATGGCTCCCGAATACAGGTGCAACTGCGCATGTCATAAAAGATGCAAGTAAACTTACTAATTTAAAACCATACCATGGATCTGATTCAGTTATGGTAGGGAATGGGGATAGATTATACTTCACTTATATTGGAGAAGAAAAAATAAAAAATAAAGGAACTACTATACCTTTGAGAGATGTTCTATTGATCCCTAACATAAAGAAAAAGTTTATTGTCAGTAGCTTAACTTACTAGTGATTATCCATAATTCTTTTAATTTCATGATGATGGATTTGCAATTAAGGATTCAAAGACAAATCGGGTTCTGACATCGGGAAATAAGAGAGGAGATCTTTCCACTTTTGATGCATCGATAGTCTAAGCATACTTCTCCAAACAGTTTTAGATTGCAGATGAAGACGTATGACAAACGTGACTTAGTCATCCACAAGCTAAGGTGTTACAATATCTTCGTTTCAATGACTTGATTTCAGTAAATAAAAATTCACATGGTTTATGCATGAGTTGTCAGTTAAGTAAGAGTGCTAGAGTTCCTTTTTATTCCTCTCAAAGTCGGTATGATGAACCGTTAAATAAGATACATTGTGATTTATGGGGACCAACCCCAATTTTATTAGTACAATGATTTTGATTCTATGTGATGTTTATTGATGATTTCTCTTGTTATTGTTAGTTTTATCCACTAAAAAGAAAATCAGAATTTTTTAGATGATTTGTTCTATTCCAAAAAATGGTTGAAAAACAACTTGATAAAAAAATCAAGATCTTTTAGTCAAATAATGGTGGAGAATTTTTAAAAAAAGAATTTCTTGATCATTTACTTGATTGTGGAATTGTTCATCAATTGTCATGTCTTAGAACACCGTAACAAAATAGCATTGCTAAGCAAAAACATAAACATGTGGTAGAATTTAGATTAGCTATGTTATATCACGCTTTCATACCAAAAAGATTTTGGGTTGAAGCATTTTCTATGGCCAACTTTCTTTTTAATAATAGGCTACTCTCACCTGCATTGGGTATGAGTTGTCCTTATACTATTTTATTAAAAAAGGAGCCTGTATATTCCATGCTCAGAACTTTAATATCTAGGTTTTTTTGTATCTCATAAATTATACCACAAACAAGTTTGATCATAGGTCTTCACCATGTATCTTTTGGGGGTATAGTAATAAACACAAAGGATATCGATGTCTTCATCGGTCGGCCGGTGAAGTTTATATTTCTCGCCATGTGGTTTTTGTTGAAAATCTAATTCCATTTGCTTTATCATCTGACTCATGTGATGCAACACGGGTGCAAGGGGAGTTATCCTTTTTCATGAATGGAAAACCCCATGTGAAGAAAACCAATTTCCACCATCTGACCTCACACCAATTGAACGTGCTAGACTCTTTAATAAGCCATTGGTCCAATCCTATACTGATGTCCCTATAGCAGCTGCCCCTATACCCAATCAAAATCAAGTTTCATCTCCCAACTCCGCTATCCATGTGCATTCACATCTACACGAAATCAGCATGATTCGCCATCTCCTACCGCACCACTGCCTTCTCCTATACTATCCCATATTGTGACAACCAAAAGTAGAGTTGGAGTGTTAAACCAAACCCTAAATATGTCCACATTCTCACCACATCCATGATTCCTATTGAACATTAAAGTGTTAAAAGTGCCTTGAAACAATCTGGTTGGAGATCAGCTATGCTTGAAGAAATGAATGCCTTAGCTGAAAAATAAAACTTGGATCTTGGTTCCTAGGACACTTGACATGAGCATAGTTGGTTGCCATTGGGTTTTTAAAACAAAATGTCAATCAGATGGTAGTTTGGAACATTTGAAGGCGATACTTGTGGTCAAAAGATATGTATGACCAACAAGAAGGTATTAGACTTTTCAGAGACATTTAGCCTAATGATAAAACCAAATACCATTTTGAATGGTTTTAACTGTTATAACAGTCAAAGGATGGTTTATTCAACAACTAGATGTGAAAAATTCATTTTTACATAAGCATCTTCAAGATTCAATTTATATGGAGCAACCACCAGGCTGCATAGATTCAAATTTGCCTAACCATGTTTACCAACTTAAACAAGCTTTATATGGGCTCAAATAGGTACCAAGGGCATGGTTTGTCGGTTTAGGTCATTTCTTCTTGAATATGGTTTATATTGTAACGTGGCTGATTCATCCCTCTTTGTTTACAAACATGATGGTCACACCATCATTCTTCTTTTATATGTCAATGATATCATCCTAATTAGTGATTCTTCAATACTTCTCGATGATCTGATTTTAAATCTAAGCTGTAGTTTTTCTATGAAAGATTAGGTATCATTACATTTCTTTCTTGGGATAAAAGTCCACCGGGGCCTATTTTTATCTCACTCTAAGTATGTTAGCGATATTCTTAAAAAAGCGTTCATGCAAGCCACTTAATACACCATTAGCTACAAAACCAATAATGATCAAGGATGGCAGTGACCTATATTTGGATGTGACACAATAACAAAGTATTATTGGTTCATTACAGTATTTAACCATGACACATCTAGATCTTTCTTATGCTATGAATATTGTCTGTCAGATCATGCATGAACCTACATTTGGTCATTTTCAAATGGTGAAGTGTATTATGAGATATGGCAATGGTGTTCTGCATCTCAGTCTACGGATTCTTCCTAAAAGCAGTTATCTTTTAATTTTTTTTTTATACGTGAACACTTTTTTGGATCCCAAAGACAATATGTGTCAGCTTATAATTCACCGTAAACAATACAGAGTGACACTTTGTCATCACGGAACATTTTCTTCCAATAAATGAAAGTTTAGCAAATAAACAACAAACAAATCTTTTGAGAGTGTCGTACCCGGTACGGCGGTACCCATCATATGAAAACTAAAATGGGAAAAGCAAGTGGGCTGCCACCGACCACACGGTTTAAGGAATTCGGATTCCCTGCAGTAAGTTAAAAAACATTAAGTTGCCATTTTTCTAAAAACATGACATTTTTACAAAAGATTAAAAATTCCAACCAAATTTGGGGTGAGAGTTTTAAATTTTTATTTTGTTTAAGTGTAACGTACAAGGTGAATGGATAAAAAATGCTCACCTTAACGAATGCTAACCACTGCTCCTTGTCAGGCAGTGAGCACATCAATGCCGAAAAGTGAATATGCACCCCCAAAAAAGTGAAAATCACTTTTAAACGCCGATGTGTCCGTCCCTGACAAGGAGCAGTGATGAGCGTTTGTTAAGGGAAGCGTTCAAAAACCGATCCCACGTAGAAGACACTTCTTGTACATTAATATAGTTTCTTACAGCTGGGGATAGTGGCTTCATTTTAAATGAGTTCAGATCCTCTGTAGTAAGTTAAAATTCATTAACATGCAAGTGTACTCAAAAACGAAATTTTAGTGGGATATGCTGTCACGTCGTAAACGTAGACATTCAATGCACTTTAATACGTTAATGTAGTTCATCATACTGCAGAGGATACTGAGTCATTTAAAGTTCATAGGTTAGCATCTGTGCCAACCTGGGAGGCACCCACGAGAATCAAGATAATAGTATAACCTAAGGTGTTGCAGATTCTGTTTAGAAGCTTGAACCCCAATGGGAGGAGCTTTTATTGAGAGTGGAGGAACGTTAAGAGGAGCACGTTGGTCAATCTATAACGTAATAGTAATTTTATAGGGACATGTTGATTCATACAAAGATTAGTGTTTGTGTATTTCATAAGTAACCACATTTTGATTCATGCATGAGATAAATTCCAGTTACAGCAATAGGCCTAGTTGATCCAATCAAGAAATGCACTTTAAAGTGCAAAGGACTGTAGCTTTCAAATATGTTGATGACTGATGTCATATTTAACCCTGAATTTTATTTTTCATTCTGCAACTATCCCATTAAGGTTCCTTCAACCCCTTAGGATTTGGCACAAACCCTGCATGAACGAACAAGGTCCGAATGGCATAGGAGCAGACACATCAGCGCCAAAAAGTGAAAAGTGCCCCCAGAAAGTGTAAATTACTTTTTTGGTGCTGATGTGTCCGCCCCTGACACCGTTCCAACCTTGTTCATTCATAAAGGGTGGGTTCATACCAAATCCCAGCCGCCCTTCAACTAAAATTATGATTTGGATTGAGATACATAAGACCAATTTAGCCATTAATTGGAGAAAGGGAAAATAGTCATTTTTTTTTTGTTCATGTGATAAAGAAGCTTAGAACATATGCCAATATCAATATTTTTATCTGTGATGGTTTGCCAGGTGAGTCACCTAGCAAATAAATACAGGAAAATGGAATCTTTTACAAGGCAGGATAGTTGGCAGCCAAGAGGACTCCACATGTTCATATCATCCACTCCTCATAAAGCAAGATTCTAGTTCAAAAGCTTCTTACCACGGTCAAAATAAAGTCCTTTTTCACAAGTTTAAACCAAAAGATACGAAATTTCATGAATTAAGGTATTATTAGGGAAAAGCCTAATACATGATGGGCCATAACACTACTGAAACAGAGGACATATGACCAATCAAAAGTGTCCCATAACTCTTAAATTGTCGAAATCAAGACAATTTGGGGAGAAACAAACGAGTTTGCAATTAAAAAAAATGCATATGATAAAGTACTAAGAGATCATTTTGTATATTATGGAACAAAAAGGGGTCCCAAGCATATACAAGAGGAATTGTCATAGTATATGATGTTTGTTGATGATGCTGTATTGAATAATGGAAATGCCAAGTTAGAGCTATGGAGTGATGTTTTAGAATCAAATGATTTTTAGATAAATTGGGCTAAAACATAAAATATGGAATGCAAATTAAATAATAATAGGAATGGTGTTTAAGTTTGATAACCAAAAAATATCTTGGAGTGATCATTTTCATTATCTTGATTCTGCCATACACAAGGAATGAGATATTGTAAATCATGTTGCTCATAAAATTAGTATGGAATGGTTGAAGCGAAGAGGTGGTTCTAAAATGTTGTGTAATAAATAAATACATGTTTTATCGAGCAGAATGTTGGACAACCAACAAACAACACACATAAAAAAATGTATGTAATTGATATGAGGATGCTGTAATAGATGAGTGGAAATACTAGAAATGATAGAATTAGAATGAATCCATTCACAAGAGCTTAAGTATAGTACCAATAGCTGACATGATAAGGGAAAGTCGGTTAAGATGGTTTGGTTGTGTGCAATGCTGACCAATGATTATACCAATGAGGAATGAGACAATGCAAATGGAAGGCACTTAAATGATAAGAGGAATGCCAAAATTGATTTGGGCTGAAATAGTGAGAAGAGGCATGATAGCTTGTGATTTAATGATAGATATGACCCTAGATAGAATAGAATGGTAGAATATGATTTGTATACCAAAATTCAATGATATTACATTTGAATTGTTCAAATTCCAAACCCTCAGTTGACCATAAGGATCTTAACTATCCTTTCATATTGATTAAAATGTTAGGGATGCAGAAGGTCCCCCAATGGTTATAACTTGTTCCGTCCTTCCTATTTATAAGGAGTCAAAATTTTCTTGTTGCCTTCACATCCCAATGTTGACTTGTCTGTTCCCTTACCTTCTACTCACATTCTTCCTCTTCATGAAACCTTTTTTTTTTCCTTAGTAGAGGGAAATTTAATAAACTAAAAAAACAAAGGAGGCATTCGGGCATGCCGAGACATTTTTGACTAAATCCCACTCCATCCCTTATGGACGAAGGGATAACCATGGCATCAAGTTGGAGTGGGACACCCCAAATTTGGCTATATCATGAGCTACCTATATTAAAAGATCGCCCTATATGCTAAATAGAGATCTCATGAGAGTTTAGCATGAATATACATTATTCTCCTATTTAATAATAGGTTGATTTGCCATGGACACTATCACAAATCCCCCAACCAACCAATTAATTAATATTTAATGCATATCCTTTTAGAAGAATATCTCAATTCTCAACTCCGGAAGCAAATTTTCTGTTCCCTAATTCGTGTTCTCCCATATTACCACACCCTAGGCTGACATGTGATTTATTTTACGTTTTTAATCCTATACAACCTCACATGTCAGCCTGTGGTGTGGTACTACGGGGAACACAAATTTTGGGAGCAGAAAATTTGCTTCCCTCCACTCCACTCCTAGAGCACTCGCTTGATGAAGACCCATAAGAGCTGCCTTTCTGCTATTTGAGGGGAGAACAAAAAAATCCTGATATGCTCTTGCTAGCACCATCTTCCCTCTCTCATTTGGTAAAATTATTACAAAACCCACTATTTTTTGCCTCGTAGTTGCCCCATGAAAATTGATTTACAACAAATCCCGAGGGCCCCAAACTTTCTGCTTCTGGAATCTCCAAATGCTTGGTTCATCTCCAATCAACTTGACCATTTAATCTCCTAAGAAACTACTAAACCTGTGGCACCTCTCTATACCAAGTAACCCCTATGGAATCCTAGAGAAAGTCGAAACGCTTTCTCTATACCCTTCGTCATCCACACCAATGCGATGGAAACAATCTAGTTAAATCAGCATGTTCAAAGGTAAAGAGTCCTTTACCCCCAACGTAATGCAATTATGCTGCCTTCGGCCTGGCTCAAATCTTAACCTTCCAAACAAATGAATTAGAGCTTGACAATTGACAGTCCAAACTCCAATTTGGCATCATTTGCAGCAAAGGAACAAATTTGAGGGCCCATATAACTCTGGATCAAATGATAATGTACTGAAATCCATCATTGTGTTCGAAAAATATAATGTAATCCATGATAATATATGAAATCAAGCCTTGGCTCCTTAACCCCAAAAAAAAAAAAAAACCGAAAAGAAAAACTCCAATTTCAGCCAAAATTAAGAAAAAAGAATAAAAGGAACAATAAATATTTCTAGTCAATTATCAACCACTTTTAACTTTAAGACATCATTCATGTTCCCTTTGACTTGCTCATGTAGAGCTCTGAAGCAGAGCTCCAAATTCCAAATCAGTTTTAGCTGTAACGTTGCTTCCAACCACTTATCGAGAGAACTGTCACGTAACAGCTTTAAGAATATTCGGAACATATGACTCAAGCTCAGGAGACAATGCTCAAGGATGGCCCCTGCGACCCAACTCCTTGCATCATAACAAGGTGGAGAAGGCTTAAATGAAAAAAAGAATATGCTATGAATTAAAAAGTTAAAAAATTTTAAAGCGTTACTACAAACCCTACAAGCTTAGGCTTAGTGCAAAGTTGAGATAGAATCCTCCGAAGCAAGTTAAACAGCATTATCGTGTACAAAGTGTCTACAGCACGACATATATCCAAAAAAATAAAAAATCTAAAAC
>JAOXJP010231085.1:0-10684 GCA_025762735.1 Platanus orientalis | reverse complement strand
CACTTTACTCATTTTCATACAATTAACTTTACTTCACTTTCTTGCATTCTACTAGCAACCAAGCAGAGCCTAAGGGTGGGGATCACAGTCTGATTCTAATCCCGCTATGGAAATACACCTCACATGAGGACAACTGGGTTGAACAAAAAAAAACAACCTATCTCTTAACTTCAGCTTTTATTTCCCCGTCCATTGTTAGTATTGTCAGGGTTTAGGGTTTAGCATTAATCTTTCTTGGAGAGCAAGTTACGGAGAACCAGGTAATCAGAAGCATCATGCGGAAGCCCGACAACTTCAAATGCTAGGAATTACAATCTCTATCCCTCTCACGAACTGCCATAGGCATCACCGTTTCATCCAAGCTATCGTCAATTCTTGGAGATGGGGAGCAACCAAACAGCAGTCTCGTTTCTCACTAACCTAGCGCGAGTTGCCTTTGGCCTCGGCGTGGGTGGAACTCTCCTAAACTCGTCCCACTACACTGTCGACGGTGGCGAAAGAGCCATCATCTTCGACCTTTTCCGTGGAGTTCTTGACAAGAGCGTCGGCGAAGGCACCCACTTCCTGGTCCCCTGGCTCCAACAACCCTACATCATTGACATCCGCACTCGTCCCCACACATTCTCCTCCGTCTCCGGCACCAAGGATCTCCAAATGGTTATTCTGACACTCAGGGTCCTCTCCCGGCCGGATATCCCCCGTCTTCCCGTCATATTCAAGACACTTGGCCTAGAATATGACGAGAAAGTCCTGCCTTCTATTGGGAATGAAGTTCTGAAATCCGTGGTTGCCCAATTTAATGCCGATCAGCTTCTGACTGAACGGCCCCATGTGTCGGTTCTTGTTCGTGAAAGCTTGATTCGTCACGCGAAGGACTTCAATATTGTTCTTGACGACGTTGCGATTACGCACCTGTCTTACAGTCCAGAATTCTCAAAGCCGTTGAGCAGAAGCAGGTGGCGCAGCAGGAGGCAGAGCGGTCCAAGTTTGTTGTGGCGAAGGCGGAACAGGAGAGGAGAGCGGCCATTATTAGGTCGGAAGGAGAGAGTGAATCGGCTAAGTTGATTTCGGAAGCGACTGCAGCTGCTGGGATGGGGTTGATTGAGTTGAGGAGGATTGAAGCGTCGAAGGAGATTGCCGCTACGTTGGGAAAAACACCAAATTTTGCGTACCTTCTAACATCTGGGATTAATTGTCTTCTCGGGATAAATCCTTCTGTGACGGCAGGACGTTGATCAATGCGATTGCGGTGACTCTCTCTCTCTCTCTCTCTCTTTCTCTCTCTCTCTCTCTTACACACACACACAATTTTGGTTTTTTTGTTTAATTTTTTTTTTTTTTTAATGAGATATCTAATATCTTTAATTTTCAATTAGGCTTTATATGTAAAACTATTTAAGGATAAGAAAATCAGCACTAAGAAATGACCCAGATTCATTGTCCTAAAAAATTGATAATATTAAAGAAATGACCCGTCTGCAGTGTGTCTAAGGTAATGGCAATACTTCTTGATATGGTGGTTCCTTTGAAATCCAGTTTCTTTAAAATGGAGTTTCATCGTTAACGAGATCCTTGTTCCATCATCTCAACCCATAAACTCCCCTTCTTGAAAAGACATTCATGCTTGGCAGTGTTCATTATGATGTTTTCACTTTTCAGGGGTATTATGATCTAACCCATTCTTCTACAGAATTTTTAGCCAAGCTAGAACTTTGAAAATTGGATTGCCTACTCTTATAT
Organism: Platanus orientalis; assembly: GCA_025762735.1. Lineage (NCBI taxonomy): Eukaryota > Viridiplantae > Streptophyta > Magnoliopsida > Proteales > Platanaceae > Platanus > Platanus orientalis. Next base: position 8,944 of record JAOXJP010231085.1, on the reverse strand, counting down.
CCTTTTTATTTTATTTTTCATAGTATGCTATAATAGTTGTATCTAATGGGTTTTTTTATTTGGAAGGATTCATCACATTACCTAACCAAGGACTGCTTTTGAGCTGGTGATTCAGATTAGAATTTTGCTAGTAATGAAGGGTACTTGAAACATGAGTCCTGTAACAATAAGGTTTACCAAATTAAATAAGTGAATAAACTTTACCATTTTGAAATCGTGACATTTGTGTTTTTCATATATCAATGGTATTCTGCTAGTGAGAAATTTAATTATCTAATTATCATATAAAAACCGTTTGCAATGGTACAAAGTTCTTGTCCACTGTTCAACATTTTTGAGAGGAGGGTGCGTCGTTGCTTCTATCATCAGTATACGAATAAATCTGCCTCTCAAACATTTTACAATTTGCGGATGGTAATTTCTTATCTAAGCTTCCTATCATGCAACAACAACAATAAAAAACAGCCTTATCCCAACTATTTGGGATCAGCTACATGAATTCTGTTTTTTCATTTCATTCTGTTTAGGGTCGTATCTATTGTTAAATTACAAGTTGTCATGTCCTTTCTTACTATCTCTATCCCAGGTCAATTTTGGTCTTCTTCTAGTCCTTCTAACATATTCAACATGTATTGTTTCACTCCACTTTACTAGTGCAGTCATTGGTCTTCGTTACACATGGTTAAACCATCTCAATTAGTTTTCTCTCATTTTATCATCTATTAGTATTGCACCTAAGCTCCTATGAATATATTAATTCCTAATTTTATCTTTTATAGTCTTACCAGTCATCCATATCAACATCCTTATTTCAGCCACACTCATTTTATGTATTGTGTTGTTTGTTGGCTGCCCAACATTCTGTCTCATAAAGAATGATTAGTCTTATATCTGTCTTATAAAATTTTTCCTTTAATTTTAGTGGTATTTGTCACACAACACTTCAAAAGCACCTCTCGACTTCAATCATCCTACTCTAATTCTATGAACAACATAATTATGCATGATTGTACCAAGATAACGAAAATGGTTACTCTAAGGTATAGCTTCCTGTCATGCCCATTTTCCAATTGAACTCATAAGGCAATGACAGGTTTCAACTCAAGTAGTTAGAGGAAAAAAGTTTTGGATGGCCATCCTCTATGATATATTCTTGGAGATTAGATTGAGTGAAATAAAAGGATTTTTTAAGGTACGGCTAGTTCTCACTCCAAAATCATTGATTCCATCATTTATGCCATAAAGGCAAAAGATTTTGAGGGACTGTTAATCAATGACCTTATTCGAGATGGTACTCTTGTATTTTTCATTTAGATTAACCCTTAATGGTTTGTAAATCATAGCCGGCTTGTTTCTATTTATTCTGTGGTTCCTTGCCTTCTTGTTATCGTTTCTCCACTTTCTTTCAATAAAGACTGTGGATGGTAATTTGAGTGATACACTTCTTATCTGGGTTGTTTGTATAAACACAATGTTGGGGAAATGATCAACTGATGAACAGACTATGATATGTTGACGCCTTTGCTGGGTGAATCACTTAGCAAAGGGATCTAAGTGACACAGCAATCCTCTATTTCCCATCACAAGACGGGATTCTAAGCATATCCCCTTTTTTTAAAATATTACATCGATGGTCCAATACTAATCAATGTTCAACACAATACCCGACATAGGATGTTTTGGTAGATAAACTGTGCTAAATGAGGGTGTAACAGTAAATACACTGTAATATGTATTTTTACCAAATACCCTTTGTCAGGCATCGTGTCTGGATTAGTGCTGGTGTGATATCTCTCCAGTCAGACTGGGGATGGCTCTAAGAGTTAGCTATGGCACCCTCTCAACTCTCAATTTCAGCCCAAAAAGCACTTCGCTACCTGGGAAAACAAATCCCACTCTTTTGGGGTATTTCATTAGTTTAGAATTAGTGAAAACTTTGAAGGCTGGTATTATTTTCCCTAGGGATAGATTTGTTCCTCCATTCACTCTGGAGATGCCATCTTTCCCAACATATGTCATAAAGATTGCCTCGGTGGTCTAGTCACAAATTGATCCGGCTTGGTTTAACTGGGGTAACATAATATCCATAATACAAGGAGGAAACCATTATGCATAGCTTTGAAATTTTGATTGTCAAATCATCTGTCTTAGGCCTTAGAAGGGTAACTGTATACTTATCCTGGGTATGGGAATGTCCTCCCTGGTCCTCCCTGGTCCATGTCCAATCCAAGATCTATGTTCTTCAGCCTGCAAACCAATACATGGGCTCAAGACTAACGTGGACCCATTGCCACGGGATGGGACGTTAAAGCCCAATTCTAAACTGTCACATGCGAGAGAATAACTCAGCATTTGAGAGTCAAAGACAATACAAGGTCTGAGTATAGCTTCCACTCTAAAGAGGATCATATCCCTTATAGGTATGCACTGAATTGTGGTATAATTTTATTTATTTTGACTATTACTATTGTTTGGTGATGCATTTTGAATGCAATTTGCAGGAGTTAAAGTGGATTTGATCTATTAAAAAAAAGAGTGATGAAAGGTGGATTTGATTAATCGCAACAGCTTCTTTTGGCAAAAAAGAAAAAAGCAACTTTGTTCACTTAGCCTCTAAAAATGATTTTAATTAGGTAACTTAACAGGAGGGATTGGCCGTTTGAATCAATTCTTCCTCCTTTTAAGATTTAGAATATCAGAAGAATTTAAGTAGTATTAAGTGATCAAATGAAAGACTGATACTAAGAACTCAAACACTACTATCAGAAACTAAGATGAACATAACTTATTCATTGACCAACTGCATCTATGTTCACCAACTGATCTCAAGCAGAAGTCCAGTCAAGGAAAGCTAAGTCAATCAGAAGTATAGAGATCTAAATGATGATTGTCATGTCCCGAAACCCGCATGTGAAAATCGGGGAAATATATATAGAATACACGTGCACGATGTTGCGGATCTCGACGTGCGACATTACCCTTTCCTTGTAGAAGAAGTTTCTTACTTATCTAACTTACTTATTTGCAGCATATATTATTCTTTTTTTTTTCATTTCTTTTATCACAATTACTTAACCTCAATTGTCAACACATCGTAGCAAAAGCATAACCATAAAGTAACATCTATTTAACGGTTGCAGCGGAAGTATCATCATACATTCTATGTTAAACAGTGAAAAGTATAACTAACATCCATACTAAACCACATTATCCAAAATGAACAATCTCATCATATGGGGCCACCAAGTAGACTAATAACAAAAATCTCCAATGGAACCACAAATGTCTCACATAAGACATACTAATAACAAAAGTCTCCAGCGGAACCACAAATGTCTCACATAAGTCCTACTCAATAATCCATGTGTCATACATAAAGTGTGCTGAAAATAAGATGAACAGAAAGAAAATAAATAACATAGTCATCTCATCCCACGAACCATGTCTCGAAACTGAACCTGCCAAAGATCTCGTACTATAGGGCGTCATTTGAAAGGGTTGTAAAAACATGGGTAAGCTATAAAACCTGTGAGAGAACATACATAATGTCCCACGGAATAAATCGAATGTCATAAGTACAGAACGATACTAGATCAGAACAAATGACTTATATAAAAATCGATCTAATTACAATAATCAGAATTTCGTAAAGGTTCTACAAGTGCATAAACTGATTCAACAAAAGTTCAGAACAAAAACAGGTAATGTGTAGCTCATAAGGAAAATGCAACGTGCAATGCAAATGTTTGCTTTAAAAATACTCATAAATAATTAGGCCTCAGCACCTCTAAAATAGGTTACCTTAGCTAGTAGATATCAAAACAGATGCATGTTCATGGAAGTCTAATGCAACTCTCAAAACTCATACAACCTATGAAGGGTTTCCAACAAAACACCCATCGGATCAAAACAACTCAACCTAAGTAGGGTTCTTGAACCAAATTTCGTCAAAACACCTTGTAACAAATCCAACCGATTAGCCCACGTAAGGCCTCTAACAAAACTAAAATCATATAACCTATGTAGGGTCTTTACAATACGGAAATCTAGTATGACCCATGTAGGGTCCCTGACAAAACTGAAATCTCGAACATAAATGGTAAACAACTAGTGTTGTCTTCACCTATTAATGTCACCTACTGATTGGATTCTAAACTGAAATGGGTTAATAAACCAATATAGCCTATAAAAATCCCCCATAGCGTTAAGGTTACCCCACAAAAATCCCCCAGGGCATTAAGGCTAGTGGGCAACTTGTGCCGTCTTCACCTATTAATGGTGTTCGGTGATTGGGTCCAAAACAAAACCCGCGAAGTTGGAACGGTACTTTAAAATCAATGTATGTATAGAGTAATATATAACTATATGAGGATGAAATGTAAGAGAAATCCTACTAACAAAACTCATAAGTAAGACCATATAAATACCATACTTAAAACCAAATGAAAAGTAGTAGCTCATACTAACACTAAAACAAAGTGCTTGAAAATTTCTTTTCTAACTTTCTAAAACCAATGATAGTGCAAAGTCTCAAACAAGTCATGTGTGTGGGTGTAAGGATACTAATTTAGAGCTCATCAAATCAAATGTAAGTGGACATAATCAAGTGAAATGTATAATAATAGCATCATTGAAAAACTAGCATACAAGATAGCATAAGCAATAGAGCTAGGAATCAATTAAGGAAAGTAATGGCTACCAACTAACAATGAAGATATGGATAGGAATTTCATCTATGGGAAAGTCAAGACAAATATCAAGCATGAGAAGTAGAAATCATTTTCCCTTTTTTACTTTTATATGGATTCAACCTTCTTACCTTAAATCATAGAGCAAAGCTTAGGATTTCAATGAATTCATGATAGTAGCAAGGTAGATAAATTAAATCTTAACTAATACAAACACAATTAGGAATAGATTTAACCATTTACCAATAGAACCCATAATTTCATGTAATCAAGTTCCTTACCAAGGTGTAATGAAAATAAATCAGTCCATAGAACAGTTGGAATCATTAATTTCACATAGATTTAGCAAGAAGTAATGAAATTATGTCATCTCAACTAAAATGACAACAAAAAATAAAGGGCAGTGCAGAAAAACAGTAAAAGTAGAGCAATCAACTTGAAAACTCACTAATCCTCCATGGATTTAGTGTTTGGATGAATGAGACTTACCAAACTTTAAGGACTTAATAATAGAATGATATAGAAATCGAAATACTAATCAAAACAAATGATAATCATGAAGAAATTTATAGGAGAACAAAGGAGTAGAACGCCAAATATGTAAACTCACTAAAAATCTCATAAACCTATAAATCAAGTGGTGGAAACTTATCAACTTCATAGATTTAACAATCAAATGGTAGAATAACCAAAATACTAATCAAAGTGAAAATTATCCATGAAGAAACTAGTAGGAGATCAAAAGAGTAGCACACTATGTATGAAATCTCACAACAAATCTCATAAACCTAGAAATCAAGTTATGAAAACTTACCAACTTCATAAATTTAACAATCACATGGTAGACGAATCAAAATACTAATCAAAATGAGGATTATCTATGAAGAAATCAGTAGGAGATCAAATGAGTAGCACATTATGTATGAAAACTCACAATAAATCTCATAAACCTATAAATCAAGTTGTAAAAACTTACCAACTTCATAGATTTAACAATCACATGGTAGACGAATCAAAATACTAATCAAAATGAAGATTATTCATGAAGAAACTAGTAGGAGATCAAATGAGTAGCACACTATGTATAAAAACTCACCAAAACTTAGTAAATTCCTTGTTCAAGCTCCAAAACCTTCCAAGACCTCTTTCTCCTTTCCACTATCTTCTGTAAAATGATTAGGTTTATCATAAATTTGATAATGTAAGAGAATCTAAGAAGAAAACAAGATATCCCAACAGATTTTTAGAGTGGGGAGTGAAACTTACCAAATTAGGGAAGAACTCCCACACTTAATTCAATAACTTTTCCTAATCTCCCTAACTCTTTGTTCTAATGAGGTGAAATGACCTAATTGAGGTATTAGTAGGGTTAAATATTGCCCATGATGAGATCCCACATGTTTGGGGGACCAATGAGCAAGTGTCACATCAAAAATCACATCTTTGGGTAATTTTCAGCATTTTTTTATTTTTCTGGTTTTTGGACCCCCCTAGGTGAGCCCTCCCCTAAATAGGCGAGCACTCGGGCACCCCCTCGGCAAGCGCTCCCCTCAATAGGCGAGCGCTTTGCCTGAAAAACCCAAGAGTCCCCAGGTTGTTCAGCAAAACCCGCTCTAGGAAAAACGGCCATTACTTTCTCTAGAAAACTCAGATTTGGGCACCATTTATGGCATTTAAAAGAAGACTCGATGAACTTTCCAACAAGGTATGTCTCATACTTTAGTTAATTAGGGATTTTTGTTAGTGAGACCGGGAAATTATCCCAATTACGTAGTTGAAAAAACTTTCGAATTTTAATAGTTTTAGGTCCAACTTGGATTCTATATTTCTAAATTGGTCAAATGGGTTTCTAGATCACTCTAAAGTCTATATAAAGATGTGAAAGGATAATTTTATCCTCATGGATTTGAAATTATGATTTTACCCCTTAAGTGAAACATGGGGTGTTACAGTAGCTATGGTCTCGGTGAAAACAACAGTACTTGTTGAGGCTTATTTTCTTCGGGGGGTGTGGATCCTCTTAAGCCACTTGATACCCAGGCCATCCTTGATGTGAAAGAATACTTGTTCCACGAGTGCATTAAGAGGAGTGTAGTTTTGAAACCTACTTGGAGGGAGGTTAACCCAAGGCCGGGTTCCGCGATTATCGCCTCCTTCTCTCCCCCGGTCACCTTTGTCCTCCCGCGATGTCTACTACTATTCTCTCTTTCTTTTATCAATTTATAAACCGAGCCCAGCATCTTGTTCTCGCTTGGCACTAAGGGTATCCTCAACATTCATGTGTCATTACGCCTTCACCATGAGGTCGGCCATGCGGGACAAGGGGTCCTTGAAGAGGGAGAATAAGAGTTTAGAGGCTAGTAGCACGACCATCAGAGCAGCAACGATAATCTTCTCATCGGCATCATCAACTTATAGCGCCTCCTTGTTAAATTGGGACATATAGTCCCGTAAGGACTCCCCCTTGCTCTGCTTGATATTCAAGAGATGAGTTGTTGGCTTTCAATGCCTCTGGCCACCGATGAAATAGTCGATAAACTGACGACTCAACTTCGTGAAGTTGGATATGCTACCTGGCTTCAATCAACTAAACCACACCTTGGCAGGTTCCTTGATTGTGGTTGGGAAGACTTGGCACATGATTTTTTTGGGGGTTGTCTGGAGGCTCATATGTGTTTTATAGGCCTCCAAATGATCGAGGGGGTCCCTATCGCCATCAAACATCTCCATCTGCGGCGGCTTAAATTTGTCAGGGAGGGGTTGAGCCATCACCTCTGGGGTGAAGGGATGGTCCGTTCTTTGAATCAGCTCATCGATGGTGGCCAGGGCCTTTCCCTCCAGGGCTTCCTTCATCGTCACCATCTCTTTCCTTACGTCCTCTATCCTTTCCTCCTAGGAACCTGGGACACGAACTCTTTCTTCATGGCAACTCTCTCGAAACCAGGAGGTCGAGATGCTCAGTGCATCGTTTTCATGCCCTTGGCCATGGCTTTAGGTTGGGGGCGTTGGACCCAGGTCACCTGGTATCGCCCTCGCCTGGCACAGTCCTTCGGCCTCTTAGTTCTAAGATAATCTCTTGGTTTTGCTCCATCAATAGTTGCACATTTGTCGTTAACCCTTGAACCTTTCGCTCCAACGCGTCCACCCTTGCGGTTGGGGGATGTGCCCCGTCGGAGACGAAAGTCTCCAATCCGTCGACTCCATTAATATGGTCGTGCTAGGCCACTAATGATCTGGTCTCGACTATATGGACCTTAGGTTTTACCAAAAAACAAGTATTCCCACAGACGACGCCAACTGATGGCGTATTGGAGGAGCGACTACCTTTACACCAACCAGACGGTCCTACGGTCGACCCAAATTCTCGGCAAGGCAGACTCTACACACAAAGAATGAGAAGAGGTCAAGAAGCTAAGGCTGGCGGGGGGCTGGATTCTAGCTCTCCGGCGATCAAGTCAGGGAGGCTGGGGGACTGTCCCAAGTAGAACTCTTCCCTTAGGGTTTTTGATGTCTCATACTTGGAAGATGAAGCAGTCTCCATATTTATAGGCTCAAGCAGGGGTGTATCAGGGTGGATCTTCCCTATCGCTTTCTCCGACGTTCTTGCACGTCGCTTTCCCCCATGTTCTCCCGTGGCACTGTTGCCCACGTTCTGAGCCGTGTCTCTACTTGCCATCTCTGTTTTTTGCTCAGAGTTGGCAGGCTACTGCAAAAGATATTCTGTCCAGGTAACGATTCTTTGGATCATGCTTATCCTCAAGTTGAGTCGGTCGGGGTCATCGCCTCCCAACAATTGGGATTCCTTGGGGACCCTAGGTCCATGGGGCCTCGATGGTCTTTTTTGGAGTCGGGTATTCTGAATGATGGTCGGGGTAATTAGTGAGATGCACTGGGTCCAGTATCGGGGGATGGTTCTGCCTTAAGGTCGGGGGTTTTGGTATCAGGCTAGTCGAGGGTAGTTTAGTCGAGGGTTTTGGTGTCAGGCTAGTCGGGGGTTTTGGTGTCAGGCTAATCAGAGGTAGTTTAGTCGGGGGTTTTGATGTCATGCTAGTTGGGGGGCCTAGGGTTAGCCCCTCTTGAAACTTTCTGGTTCCAAACTCTCTAAGGTCAAGATGACACCGATTAGTCGGGACAAGACAGTAAGGTCATTGATGTAGTTTTTCCCACCAATTTCATTTGAGTTTCCTAGGCTTCTGTAGCCAGCCACGATGGAATGGTTTTGCAATGAATCCATTCAGATTTGCACCGATTTGTGC
>JAOXJP010231084.1:0-10684 GCA_025762735.1 Platanus orientalis | reverse complement strand
AGATTATTTGAGATCTTGTGGGGCCCAATAACTTGGCCAACAAGCCAAATATTGTGCCAACCAAGATTCATTTTTTTCTTTAGAAGTCTTTTATTATTTGACAAGTTTATTTTGTTAGAAGATCTAGAATCTATGTTTTATTTTATTTTATTCTCCATGTAATACATATTTAAAGGCCACCTTAGATCAATGAAAAGGAGTTGAAGATGATTATTTGAAAAGAAGACACTTGTGTGTTGAAATGGGTGTGGTATCTCAAGTTTTCTCTCAACCCCTCACATGAAGTGAGCATTCTACCTTCTATCTTCTCTCATCTCTCTGTCTTCTTTCTCACTCTTTTCTTGGTTCTTGATTTGATGTTTCTTCTAGTTCTCTTGATTTCTATATGACATTTGTAGTTTATCCCTAATAGTTGTGGGATCCTTTTAAAAAGGGTATCCTACATCAAAAGCCAGCTAACAAGCCACAAGCTAATGGCATCACATCAACCTCTTCTAGAGAGAGAGAGAGAGAAAGAGAGAGAGAGCCATTGTTTCAATAATGTTTCCATAGCCTCCAAACTTCCATGACTTAAATCCACTTTCCATGGGGACCAAGTTTAAAACCATGACATAAATAAAACTTAATGTGGTACCATGAGAGCTACTCTGTAAACTATGTCATCCTACAATGCAATTAAAAAGCTCGTGATAGGTGTGTATGGTGGGCGTCTATATGTAAAGATTTTGTAAATTGGTCTTTTGTGGATATATGATTGGGGGGGGGGGGGGTTAAGATAGTTAAGGTTGTGAGCTCCTTTAGTTTTTGCTGGGGCTTACTGTGTTTTGGCTTCGGGGATGCCTTTTATATATATTGAAAAGTCTTTAACTAGTGCTTTTTCACGCATGTTGAAGAAGGGTACTTTACCTCTTTCAAGAGAAAGAAAAAAGAGAATTCAACATGTGCATTGCATCATCCATAGATGTCTAAAGTGCTTGCTAAAGATATTCTTGGCCATACAAAACAATCTTTGCTATCAGTAAATAACATTTAGCTTCCCAAAATGCTACATACTTTACTAACGTTTCCTTATCCAAAATTCTGCATAATTCTTGTAAAATATCTCAAATGATCGTTTTTCTTTCATATTAAATCCCCACATATGCCTCTAAAGCATGGCTATGCAATTGTGTAACAGCAACTCTAAGCTGTACAATGTTGCTAATCAAATATTATAAATCATTTCTTTTCAAATAACTACAATATTTATAAGATGCTTTAGATTTCTCCATGATGTCTATTCTTTCTCAACTCTCATTTTCTAACTCAACAACTTCAATTGATAATCTAGTCAACTCAGTTTGCATAATAAAGACAATGAGCATCATTAAACAAACCTTGTTATAGGAAAAAATGCTTATCAGCATTATATACAAACAACCAACTTTTGCTAATTATTTATATCAAAGAATGAATGTTATCTGCAATTAGTAACAACACACCTTCCAGCCACGTTAGCATGACCTAATTTTGTTAAAGCACGCTCCACTTCTTCACTAACCTGTTTTTTCATGCAAAGTGCAATAATAGAAGGATAAGGGAATAACCCAAGTGCATGCAAAAGAAAATGTATACATTCTTTCTTGTGCAGCATATTACAAGAACATTATCATTAACATAGTACAAGCACAAATTGGTAAGTGTAATTTAATATAAAGTAATACACAACCAATGAGTTATGAATCACAAGTGGAACTTGCTGTTTCAATATTTCTCCTTTCTTAATATAGAACTAGGTATTTAGTAATTCCAAACACATACCCGTGATCTTTTTATAATCAAATTTTCATGGTATTAAGTTCTGTAACGAAAAAGGGGGAAATTGATCATTTTCCCTGTTGAACATGCTTTATTAAGATATTAATATCAGAATACTAATAACTTTGAAATGATAAATAAAGATTCCAATGACCTAATGTGAACATCAAGTGAAATATGCCCAAGAAATTTGTGACCATGGCCATGTGACTGAATAACAAAATAAAAAGTGGCTGGCCCAGGAACGAAGTGGTGATATTTAGAAAAAGTCCATCTACAATAAATGTTAGACAGGATTCTGTTTAAGTTCTTAATTTAGATATGGGGACTCCAGAGGAAAAATGCATGGAAATTTCAATTTTTCAATTATATATTCATCGGGTAAGTAAAGGGAATTGTACCAACTAACCAAAGCTACTTCAAAACATCATTTCCTAATAAATTTAAATGTTGCATAAACCACCACAAATAAACCCAAACAGCTAGTATACGAGTCCCCCAGTCTCCCAGCGACTAAGAGTTGGAGTTGTTTCAGGGGAGGTGAAAGAGTGCACTTTGAAGGATAAAACTATGACATCCTGTATAAGTTTCCTACACCTAAGTAGTGAAACTTTCTCTAATTTGAGGATTACGTTATGCAAAATAAAATAAAAAATTGGACACTAAGCTCAATTCCATCCAAAAATTTAACCGGTTCACTTGGTAATAGAGTGGAACTTATCAGATAATTTATAAAATTTCAAACCTAATAGCTAGCCTAAGGGTGAGTGAGCCCAGTCAGCCTAACAGTCTATTGTTCAACTAAATGACCACTATAAAGAATAAAAAACAAGGGTCATTCAGCCCAGACAGTCGAACTGGTCAACCTAGAATTCAGACCTCTAAGCAGGTTGGTCCACCTAAAGACTCAAATGTAATAGAAAGCCATACTGCAGCAGTTGACATCATGGAATCAAAGCTCAGCTGATCCTGATCCAGGTTGCCGATTTACCAATAAGAATTGGCTGGGCTCAATCCCAATCCCAATCTGTATAGCCTTTGCTGACAAGAGGTGGTTTTTTGCTGAACCAGACAACCCAGACATGTCAAATCAAACTGATGCAGGATGATAAGCCCAGATGCCAAAGCTTATCTAGGACAGTCTAGAGTTGTTATATCCTGCTTATATGGGCCCAAGTAAATGTCGGGGAAGAGAGGACAGAACTTAGGGCTCAAGAATATAGGTTAGGGTTACCCAAATATTCTCAAACTGTAGAAAGAGTTAGGGAAAAGAAGTATGAATCAAACCAGAAGAATTTAGAAGGAATAGAGGAAAAGAAAGAGAAAGCAAGAAGAGAAAGGTGTTAATTTAGGTTCTGGAACTTCTGGGGCAGAATGGTAAAATTACCAAAATACCCATGAATACGAGTCTGAAATTTTTGAAATTTTACAGGTGGTTAAATATGCCTATTATGGATAACCATGCAAAATTTCATGGTATTCTGATGAGAAAGTATATAAAATATAGAAAAGAACAGTCTGCAGTATTACTTTTCAAAGAATATCCTAGAACAGATTAGGGTTTCTTAGCATAAAATCAACAGAATAGGGGAAGATTAAAAAGGCGGTTGAGGAATTAGAGTAGCAGAAAATAAAGAAAAATAAACTTAAAATAAAAGAACAGAAAAGCTTACTTTTAGAGGGGCATATTTCTACATAAAGTATCACCTGGAAGACCTACAGATTTCTCGGATTCCAGCTGCTTGTATAGGCAACTTTGATGAAGTTCCAGCCCAGACAAATAGATGTTAAAGGTGGCAACAAGTGAAGAATAGGAATAGAAGAAGGAATGAAGAAGAAGAAGATCGAGAGATAAACCCAACAGTTAAGACTGCTTGGGAGGGGAAAGGAGACTAGGGATATAACCCTAAGGTTTCTAATGGCTTCTACCAATAATGGAGAGGGGAAAACCCAATTTCAATTCATTAATTCATTGCTATCTATTACAAAAATGTGCAGTCCTATATATAGGCTCACAAACTCAAGAAAATAGCTAGAAACCAAATTGGAAAGTCCAAAACTACTAGCTTACTTGCTACCTAAGACCTTCCTAAACCTAAAACTACTAAAACCTCAACTTTCTAAAAACAATAAATACCAAAAATTAAGACCTAGTAGAGGATTTCGACCAGCACTCCAAGAGGGCCCCACTTTGACTACAAGACCTACTAAAATTACAAATTACCCTTGGCAATAATGCCTCCTTACAAAAATACCCTTTGCATAAAAAACCCAAACTAATCATGGCTTAATAGCCTTTACGTGAGTACCTCAGCCCCTAAACACTTAACAAAAACCCACACTTTGCACAAGTCTTGAACCTTGCTCTCTAGTGTGGAGGAACGTAAAGAAGCCGCTTAATGTAGTCCGCATCACAAACTGACCAGGTCCACAAAAGACAAAACAAAACTAAAAATTATATGAAAGCAGGAGAGAGAACAGAGAGAAAAGAAGATTTAAAAAAAAAAAATCTTTGAGAAAAATAGAAAGAGGGATATTTGCAGGACAGCTTGGAGAGCTAAGTTCCTATAGGTAACGGGCCCACAATAGGAGTAAATCACATAAGTGGCATAACACCATGTCTAAGGACAGATTCCTCTTCAATCAACAGATTATTTAATAAACATAATTGAGGCAGCAGAATAGCAGATCGCCTAGGCTGAAAGACCTATCTAGGGTTGTCAGTTTGGGTTGGGCCTATATTGATCCACGCCAGATTGGCCAATCCAGCCCAATCTTGGATCGAGATTATAAACCATGGATTTAGCACATGCTTTATTTATCACAAAATAAAGGAGAAAGTTTTTTTTTTTTAGGGTGAGATAGAAGATAGACTTTATTCATAAGAAAGCAACAGAAAACAAGGCATTACCAACCTAGTGAAGAGAACAAACAAAAAGAAATAAAGAATGAGGAAACCAAACCAAAAACTAACAAAATTACACCTCTTCACACCAAATAGCACCCCACTCCCTTTGCTCAAAGTCCCCCCTAACAGAGAGCCAATCAAACAAAAGCCTATAAATAGAAATGGACAACTCCACCTAATATTTCTACTTGCCATAAAAAATCCTAGAATTCATTTCCTTCCACAAACCCCAACAGATAGCCCCCACAAGAGCGGACCAAATGACCGAAGGAAGCCCTTCTAAGTCTTTGATCCACCACCTTGAGATCAGCTCACACAAGTCGTTAGGCAAGAGCCAAGAAACCCTCAGATGAGAGAGAAAGAAACCCCATACCACATTTGTCATGGCACAATGACCAAACAGGTGATCCATTGATTCCTCCTCCCTCAAAAAAGGGAAAATCTATTAGCCAAATTCCACCCTTTACTTTGTAGAAGTGATGCACGATGACTTAAAGGCCAATGAAATTCCTACAGGTTATGGGCCCAAATAGACTCAAAATAAGGCTGAAACAATCCCAAACAAGTAGGACTATTCAGGTTTAGAATATGACAAACCCAAGTTATCAATTCTGGAACAAATTTGGATAAAAATTGGGATGATCAGAATCCCAGTCTACACATATCTGAATGGCATAAAACTTTGCAGAATAATAGAATTATGAATGGAGAATTAACCCTCCAAATTTGAGCACATACAGATTAGTAAAAGTAAATAAAACAGAAAAACTCAGGTCTGTCCCAGAAATTTCCAACAGAATTTGTCAGACACCACCCAACGAATAGGAGAAAGTATGATCCAAAACAGCAGTGATAATATGCACAAACTCCCACAATAGTTCAGAATTGATAGGTTGATATCCCACAAGAAATCAGGTTGAGATCTATATGAAAAAACTCTATAAAAGATGAATGAGGTAACCCATAAAGCAAGCAACACAGCTACCCAAAGCAGCCTTGTAGCATTTTCGTGCAGCTTTCCTTTTAGTAAATTACTTTATCTTTCAAAAACAAAAAATAAAGAACTTCAATATAGGACTTATCTGGAAGCTGTATGAACTAGGAAGCCCTTGATGCTACCCATAGTCTTGCTGGTTGATTGACAGATAAAAGAAGTAGAAGAAGAAGATACACCTGCAGTAGTTCTAAACTACTGTAAGGTTCAACAGTCCAGCTGTGGGGTAAAGGATTTGAAGTCTTAACTTCAAAAACCCTAAACACAAGCCAAAGCTCGAATCTCAAATAACCACTCTCTATTCAATTCATTGAGGTATGAGCCCTTCTATAAAAATAAATAAATAGATAAATAATACAGCAGATTCCCAAAAAAAAAAAAAAAAATTAATATTCTATAGTTGTCAAAACATCTAATTCTAATAAAACCCTAAAGACAACTTGACCTAACTAGGAACAAATTAGTAACAACTGTTTTTATTTGCTAAACCCTAAAATAAAATAACCTAATAGAAACACAATATTCCCATTGCATTTTGATACCCATTCAGTAATTAGGTCATAACTCTCCCAAATCACCTCAGATTTGCTCATTCTTGGTCTCATTTGAAAGGTAACTGAATAACCTTTCTAATGATACCAAAACCTAGCCAAAAGGGCATGTTTTGACCTTGGAAAAATTGAACTAAAAGCAAGTTACAGGATTACAACTCAAAAGAAATAAAACCTAAAAACATAAATCTATGTGGACCCTACTTGATCTTCCATGATAATCTAATTTCTTTTGGTTTCTCACGGATGTTCCTGCATCAAAAAGTCAATCAAAAGAAACACAAGCAACAAGGTATAATTGTATGATAGTTTAATGCCTTCATGCCTTGGTGATTGAACCAACAACAAGAACAGTAAAACATCCAGCCAGATTATAATCAAGGTTTAAACTCCAAAGTATACGCAAATATCTTCAAGGATTCAGATCAGTCATGAGTTGGATCAACTTAAGATGAGCCAACCAAGTTGTTTTCCCATAGCTAGTGCTCCCAGCTCAACATTAAAAAAAAAACGAAGTAAATCTAACAGGTGATTGCCTCAAATCCAAGCCAAGTTGAGCAACTGAAACCACAAAAGGAACAAATTCAGTTATTCAAAATATCCAACTAGAGATATGTTCATTTCTAATTTCACGAGATGGCCACTTAAACATATCATTTAAAGAGAAACTTCAACAGATCATCTGAAGAGAAACATGACCATAAATTTTGTTACAGCTGTAATTTTTCTACAACAGTTCATTAGCCATACATAAGAACATAGAACTATAAAGGGTTTTATATATGAAACAATGAATAAATTTTTCTATGTCATTATTCCCAAGTTGCAACAGTCAAAGAACCTAACCAAAACCAAACAAGCTCCAACTTACGATTCGGCGAAAGAGGGGCTCCAAAGACGAGCAAAGTCTTTGCAGACTATCCACCTTCAAAGCTTCCACGATAATGCTGTTGAACAAAGAAATATAACCATGGTAAGAATGGTATGAACCATGTCAACACTTCCAAAAATCATATTAAACAAAACAAAAAACTCCATAATGAGCTATGGGAAAACAAAAATTTCATCCTCCCAAAGTCCAACCGCAACATGTAGAATAAGAAAGGAGAATGATTGTCTGTGATGACAAAATTTCATCCTCCCAAAGTCCAACATGCCACAGATTGACACATGATGTGTTTTTGAATTTGGTGCCTCTTTTGGACACCTACTTTTTCAACTGAGCACTTTTTTGGATGTTTTTAACCCCCAACACACCACGTGTCAGCTTATAGTTGCTCACAGAGATTCAGACACTTTTTCAGCACGGAACATTTGTTTCCAATTAGAAAACCAGGTAACTACGTAACAAAGAGGTGCCAGAGACAGCGACTTTGAAAACCCAAAACACAGACACATCCATACAGTTAATTTCATACAGTAGAAGATATGTTTATAAGATGATTAATTCATTAAGTGTGCAACAGAAAATGAATCATTTGAATAAACTGATGTAAGTGAAAGAACTGGGGTAGTATATAAGTAATAACTGAATTCAGAGATTTATGAAAATTTAAGTTTTGTTTAAATTAAGGTGTTAGCTCTTCGATACAATGTTCGAAACAGCCAAATTTCAGAAACTGGAGTTCCATTGTAACCTCGAGCACTGGTTTGTTTTCCCTATTTCCACTTCCTTTTCTCTTCTTCTTTCTTCCTCTCTGTGTCTCTATCTCGACTTGCCATCCTGATAGCAATGGCAACTCCCCCACAATAAGCCAAGGAGAGGTCAAAGCAACAATGAAGTGATGTCAGCATCTCTCCTGGGATAGATTAGGTGAGTGACAACAAAAAAGACACCAACCACCAGACACTCTTCTCCCTCTCTCCCACGGCAATTGGAAACAATACTTCTCTAATTTGATTTTAACAAGAGAAACCCCCCATTGCCTATTTCTCCTTTTCCATGAGCCAAAATTTAACCCAAGGAGTATCAAATATTTGCCCTCCCATGAGTCACCATGTCATGATGCTACATAATGAACCAACCAAATGCCAAAGAATCCATGTCAGCTAGTAAAAAACCTTTATTGAAACCCAACTACAAATCACTAGTGTCCCTTGATCCCCCATTCCATTATACATGTTATTTCTCCACTTGTAAAAGTTTATGCTCTTCTCATATAGACAACTGACAACTCAGTCCAAGAAGTGAGATAATAATAAAATCCTACTAACAATAATATGTCAAATATCAGAAACAAGAAGCAATTACACATTCAAGCAGTAACTTCTTGTTCCACACCAGGCAAACATGATTGTTCCAATTTAAACTTCTGGTAAAATGATATCCTTCCCTATGTTTCTCTCAAACATTTGATAACAATATTACTTGGTAGAACAATGTCCATAGGCATTTAACTCCAACACTGATGAGAAAACATTAGTTATAGTATACCGACCATTACACATTCGACCTAATCTCTTTTTTCTTCTTATATTTTCTTTTATTCTGATTGATAATGAAATTTATTGATAGAAGAGAAAATGAAGGCATACAAAAGGTCTTTCAATTCCAAAGGCTTGAAAAGAGCCATGAGAAGCAGGCTCCAAGCGAAGCAAAGCCCCCAACAGCCAAGGACCAAAATAAGAGGAAAAAACAGACAAAAAAGAGAACCATCATCAAAGCCTATCGTCTCACAACCAACCTTCTCCGCCCCTAACAAAACTTAACAACCCAGCCCCACCCCCTAACCTACACTGGCCCCAACCCCAACCCATGAGACAACACTACCAACCCATAGCAGACCACCAACACCTCCCAGAAGAAGAGCCAATAATTTCATATATCCGGGGCTTTCACCCTCCTAATCCCATTCCTACCTTGACCACTCGTTAAGAAGCCCTCAATCATGTCCTTCCTGCAAGTTGAACTCTCATTTAGTCATTTGCATAAAAACCTAGATTCAACAAACATAAATAAATAAATACTTATATCTAAAAAAGCTCCTGCTCCTCCATTTTTTTTTTCTTTTGATGAATAACGATTCATTAAAAGAAAAGAAGGGGAAAAAATACAACGACCGAGCAGATCACGAAGCAAGAAAGGAGCAGGGGAAACAAAGTTAAACACTAAGCATTTTCATATATACAAGAGAACCAATCCCTTAGGAGATCATTGATGGAGAGGCCTTCAAAGTAATTTAATACCATAACCCAAGTAGCAACCTCAAAAGTTATTGAATCAATTAGGTGGATAAGAGATCTAGAGGAGCCTTCAAAAATTCTTTGATTGTGCTCTTTCCATATGCCCCAATTCATGCCATGTAGAAGGGCAACCCCAAATTTCTTTCCTCTTGGATGGGCGAATGGAAAATGCCATTGTCGGATAAGATCCACTGAATTGTTAGGCATCACCCAATCTAGAGATTAAGTGGAGAGATAGTGTTCCCAATGAGCTGAGAGAAAGGGCAGTGTAAATTTGTACATCCTAAAAGATGAAATCCCAAGTCTAACCAACTTTAACATGTTCGACATCTTCATTCTATATCAGTTTAGTTTTTTTTGCTTCACTGATTTCATCCAGATTTCAAACACTCAACCCAGTCTTGGAATCAACCAGCTAAATCATATTTAAAAATATGGAACAACCAATTTCACTGGTTCTCTATTCATCGACACAATAAGCATGCATTTCCTACAGGAAGTAAGTGCAAACTATAATTGACAACCTCTGAAAAAGACAAAGTAAATGCTCTAGCCCTGCTCTAGAAAGAATAAGCATTGACAGTATACTCACTAAGTGACCACGCTATGTGCAATCCTCTACCTCTATAATTGCATTTAAATTACATTCCATGTCAATTTGAAAAAAGCAACAAAATTTTTAAGATACTGATTTGTCAAATAATTTATCTTATGCATCAAATGCAAATAGATCAAAACCTCAATTTATCATTGTTCTTGTCCTTCCATAACATTTATTTAGCATTTTTTTTGGATAATTATAACATTTATATAGCATTTAAAATAGATAACGCAATGTGGATAGAAGTATTTTATGGTTTTACTTTGAAAAAAAAAGTTATATCTTAAAGTGTCATAACAGGCATTCAGAATTTGTTTCCTCTTTACTTTTTACTATTGGAAATTCATTACATGAATTTGTACTATCAACTGAAAAAATAAAGCTTCCTCTGATTTTTTTTTTTTTTTAGATAGAAAAAAAAAATTATTAACAGAAAAGCCCAAAACGAGAAATACAACCAGCCAACAATGGAATTTTACATTGCGAAACTCCGGAAATAAAGCTTAACATATAAATTTTCGATTTAGAAAAGCACTATCACTCAAATACAACAACAACAACAACAAACAGCCATATCCCAACTATTTGGGGTCGGCTACACGAATCCTGTTCTGCCATTCCGCTCTGTTTAGGGCCTTATCTGCTGTTAA
>JAOXJP010231083.1:0-10684 GCA_025762735.1 Platanus orientalis | reverse complement strand
GTGGTGGTAGGGGGCAAGTTGTGACTGTTGCTATGCTCCTTTCGGTAGAAAGAAAGAGGAGGGGCGAGGATTATTGGAGGCTACTTATAATACTTCCCTGATTTTTTTTTTTTAAGAATTATTTCCAGCCTTCCTCTAGATTCATTGCTCTCATAGGACGAAAAAGAAACGAAGCATCTGAAAGCCCTGAAACTAGAAGGCGTAGAATCTCGTCTCCATCTCTGCCAAATCAATCTCCTCGACTACGAGTCTATCGTCGCCATGATCAATGGAACCATTAGCGTCTTCCATCTTGCTTCCCCTGGCATAGTTTATCAAGTCTCAGGTCTGGAGGTCTTGAGGCCTAATTTTTTTTTTATTGAAATTATTGATGTAAGTTTCTGCCATGCCTATCTCTCTCCATCTCTCTTTTGCATCTCTGCTCTCTTCGTCCATCTCTCTCTCTCTCTCTCTCTCTCTCTCTCTCTGTGTGTCTCTCTCCCCCATCTGCTATGTTCTCTCTGTTTCACTCTCCGATAGCCGTTTGTAATAATCGGATATATCCGATTATTATCCAATATTCGATAAATTTAACAATTTCAAATTCGAATGTGATTTTCAAATATCCACTCGGTAAATAATCGAATTCGGATGTACATGGAAAATAAATGAGCCGGAGTCGGATGTACTACTATCCGAATCGAATCTGGCTCATTTGCATCCTTAAATACGGCTATATATACACATATATGATAATTATTATAAGTTAATGTAATAGATAAGATGACACACATTAAAAGAACAAAACCAGATACATAGAATAATTTATCTAAATACCAAACCCCTAGCTGAAACCTGCCCAATAGCTAGCTCCCCTTCTTTGGTTAAACTCCACTTATCATCTTCCATCTTTATAGTTACTAGGTCTTCATTATCTTCATAATTGTCCACATCTTCACCTCCATTCTTGACTTAGCAACACAGAAATCTCCAACATCTTTTCCTCTAGGGTATTATAATCTCTGTTCTTCTTATTGCTGTTATTAACAGTCCCATGCCTCTCCACTTCTCTTCTCACCCCATATTTTTAACCCTAAAATATTTGAACTAGATTCATATCCGATATTCAGTTAAGTAAACAAATACGAATACGGATCTTATTTTTAAATATTTGCATATATTAAAATTCATATCCGATTTTGGATTAAGTAAACACGTACAAATACAATGTGCTTCGTACTCAAGACCCTATATACTTTGTTACATTATGTTCAAGCAACACCCATATTTTGGTAGTGGTGGTGATGGTGGTTTGAGACAAACATGGTGATGAAAAATGTTCTGTTGTTAAAGAAGATAGAAGACAACAATTTCACCAATTGGTGACCAATAAAACTAGTATTGGGTTGCAATATTATCTAGTCATTTACGGTGATGGTGGCCAAAACCTTCCCTGCAAAGATGATTTGTAGCTTGTTATTCTTCTTTTTTTTAAAAAAAAAAAAAAAAAAAACTACCACGGTTATTTTTTTAGAGATTTTATCATTTCGAGGGGTATATGGGTATTTTTTAGTGATTTTATCAAAAAAGGATATTCTTGAGGGGTATATGGGTACTTAGGACATGATTATGTTTTTTAATTTATTTAAGATAGATGACCAAGATCAATTTTAACTTTTATGAGCTACATTCTTTTTCCGTTATAATTTTTTTATTGGTGAAAACATTGTAAAAACATTTAAGTACAACAGCCACCTTGTTATTTGATTCAATCCCCTTTCTCTTCTTTAGTTAAGTGCTTAATCCTATATTGATTTTATCAATTGGGTACCAGAGTAACTCTGGCCTAGGGCTGCTCATTCTTTTCATTTCCATATTTCTTAGGAGTTATCTTAAATAATCTATTCTTATCCTCTCAAGTTATCTTCACACCCAAATTCTTCTCCTCTTTTCTAATGTTCTGAAGAATTATATTAAGAATGATAAAAAGGTTGATATTCATGGTGGATGATGATCGACTTCCGGACATGTAGAACCTGGGAGAAATTAGGTAATCAATGAAAATATCAGCCAGAAACATATATTTGAATAGACAGTTGAAAAGTTGAAAGTGAAGAGTGTTAAAAAGTTGATCAAGCTAGAGAGCAATGGAAGGAAGAACTTTAAACAATCAGTTTTCTGTTTTGGAAGAATTTATAATGCACGTTGTACTATCACCTCCATTAACAGTGTCACATTGTCCTAAGCAAGCCACGGTCAGGGAAACAAAGAGCCATTCATGATCCTTCTTCAATGCATGCCTATGCTTTTGAAGAGATGGGTGAAATATATTTGGAGAAAATCTTTTAAAGCTACCTATTGACATTGATCAAGTTCCAACGATCTCTACATCATCAATAGTTGAGAAAAGATGGATCCCCAAAATCAGTTATTTAAGATTGTTCTGTTCATATTCAACTAGTGATCCCTTAAACCATCCATTCAACACATGCTGATCAGCATTTTAAAACAAAACACATTTTGATCATCCCTACAGTCTTCGAGAAATTTGTATCACTTTGCACTGAAAACCATGATTTCCTTGGGATATACAGTATCATTTAGGTGATCAACATATAGGATCATTAAGGGAATCAAACGATGAGGTTAAAGTGAGAAATAAAACATGGAGTGAGTGGGCCCATATTGTCTCTCAATATTAGATCTTAGCAAGAAATTACTTCTAAGGAATTATTGTCCACACCAAAAAATTGAATCCTCTTCTTTCCTTCTTTCTGTTCTTAAATTCAAGCTGCCTCTACTTTCTCTTGCTATTGTAATCCTAGATTGGGTTACACCACATTAGAAGGACCCTCCGTTGGATCTGGAATGTGATGCGGAACAAGATGGAAAACAGATGCAAATAATAGAAAAATAATCCAGAAATAAAAAATGCCAATTCCGGACCAGGGGTAAATCTGTAATTTTGCATATTTTGAAGAGAATTACCCCTGTTGTGAGTCAGAAAAAATTTGAAACTTTGCAGATCAGTAAACTATCCTACAAAGGTTCTATGGTTACAATTTCAAGGGTTTTGGACAAGTGTAGGTGTGTCAAAATTAAGAATTTTAGAAAACCAAGGTACTTTAATGGAGGTTTCTACAATGGCAGCAGGGAATCTTTGAAATAGAAAGAGAGAGAAGTGGAGATTTCAAGAGGAACCTTCGGGCTTTTATAGGGGACTGATAGGACAACAAAACCCTAAAAGAAAATCATAGAAGAGAGGATCTAAAGGGACTGCATTTTCAAGGTGTATGCTGCCCAGGAAATTCTTTCACAAAACTGATAGTTACCACTAAATTTAGATGGCTGTATCAGGGAATTAAATCAAGAAGCAACAAGGGATTTATACAATTGTACTAGGGAAACGTATGGTCAGATTTAACTGATCAGATTAGTGAAGTATCCCTGAAATTGTAGCTTAAGATTTGCACTCTAGATATATTTGGATTGCTTCAATCGTGGGCCCTAAATTCTTCAGATTTTCTGATATTCTCAGCATTGTAGTTCTTCTAATCTCTTGATGATAATAGCACACACATGGGGAGAGTTAGGAGGGGGGCTGATCACAAGCACCAAAGAGAGGTAGAAGGGAGAAGAAGATGGAAGAAGAGGTAAATAAATAGAGTGGGGCTGATGTATGGGTTGTGAGAAGGAAGAAGTGGTATGGAGGTGATGTTATGTGGGTAGAGAGAGAGAGAGAGAGAACAAGAAACGAGAGGGAGGTAGGAGCCCATGACCACATGGGAGAACACCAAGTTCTACTCAAAAAAATTCAATTCACTTCAATGCAAATAATGTGGGTGGGGTGGGCTCTTTATAGGCTTACAAATTGCATTATTTTTCTAAGTATAGAAACTATCTAAAAACCACTAACTTGCTCCCTAAATTTACTAAATCCTACTACTTGCTGAAACCCAAAATTTCCAAACTATTTACGCTATTGAATCCTTGCCCAAGTGGGAATGTCGACCAGACACCTAGTGGGCCCCAAATTTTGACTTTGGAGGTCCACTAGAGGACAAAAGAGCAAGCTGTCAACCAGTTTTGTTTTCCCCACAATTGGCCTTTGGTTTTCAACATTATTACATCCACATGCCCCTAAACAAATCCTAAAAATGGCTCTAATGGCCTTATTGCACAAAAAGAAAGAAATGTGCCCCCGCCCCCCCATGTGTGACATCTCTAAGGCCCCTTAGTCTTGAGCCTTGGCTTCCACAAAGGGAACCTCTCTTGTCCAACCATGCTATGCATGCTGCATCAGAATGCAAAAACATTGACAAAAAATCCTAGGTTTTCGCCACAGTGGCAATGATAAATGTCAGCATGTAATCTAAGCCTTAAAGCTTAAGCCCATAATAACCTTATGGCTGAAGTGAGGCACAACCAAGTCAGGCCTCTTTACTTAGGCTCTGGCCTGATGGCATGGATCCTTCTCCAGTAAATGTTTTCCCTTAAAAACAGGAATCCATAATTAGGGGATAGAAACCCAGGTCAGGCTGTGATGATGAGGGCCGGAAGAATACATTGGGAAGGTCAGAAGCAATGGCCAACAACTACTAACAAATAAATCTAAGAATTAACCAGAATTGATAACCCTAACCATATGATTTGTAAACTGACTTCCTTCTGAGGCCTCATGCTTTACTACTGTCAACAAGAAAATAAATGGTTGAGCAGCCAAGATCAACATGCAATCTCTTTACTCCCTTCCCTTGGGTTTGTATTCTAGAAAAGTATGGAAATGTTTATCATTCCAAAGTATCGATCCACGGCTCCACGCACAACTCTGCCTTTTCACTTCTAATGCATGAGGCTATAATACTGTTTTTCTACATATACGAGAGTCTAGCTGAGGGAATCAATAATGGTAAAAAAACAGGAGCATGTAGTACCTCAACCCACAAAGAAACAAGCAAGAAAAGAAAATGAGTAGTATTTCTGTAGGAAGCTATGGACTAACATAGGACTGCTTTCTACACCCATTTCACATTCACAACACAAGTTTATATTACACAATGTACTCAGGAGAAAATAGGAATAAACAAAACGCTACATAAAGATTGAACTAAAGTCTAACAATAATAATAATTACCTTTGCTTGGATCTATATCAATATTCACTTAACTACTGGCAACCATCAGCAACCTCCTTTTTTCCATAAGTTCCTCAGTATTCCACCTGCTGCAGCATATAACATGCCCTAAAAGAACAAAGAAGCAGTAATATGGAGAATAACAAACAAGCAACAATTGGGGATTAACAACACTCAGAAGTCAGAAGCCATGCAAACTCACACAGAAGAATTAGAATCAACAACTGGGACTTGTCCAACTTCCAAGTCATAGACACATGTTTTATAAAATAAAGTGGAAGGGCAGATGAGGATTCATGTAGCCAACCCCAAGTAGTTGAGATAAGGTTCTATTAAGTTTAGTTGTATGTATTTGTACAGTGGAAGTGGAAGTGGAAGTAGAAATATTGAGGCAGAAGCACTTTAGATCGCATCATTTACATAAAAAGAAGGATAGTACCAAGAACCATCAACTACCTTTAAACATTAGCTTGCAGCCCAGTATGTGCCAAAGGCCTTAAACCATTTTCACTCCTCCAAGCACATTTACTTATTTAACTGGAGATCCTAATTGAGTTATGACCGCACAACAAAGAAAAAAAAAAAAGCAAAGGAAGTCTAAACACAATGACCCTAATAATCAAAAGGCCATCCAGAGTAACTCATCTCATGATTTTCATCATGAATGGATGCTGAACTGCTTGCACTGGATTCAGTAGATTGAGAGTTTGAGTTTGATGAGCGGAAAGGCCACAAGGAGGAGAACATATTACGCCTTCCTTGATTCTCCCTACTGTTCTCCCTGTCACTGGAGTTACTAGTAGGATTGCTGCCTCTACTGCCACCACTTGAACAACTAGATCCTTGTGGGGGCAATTCGTGGCGACAGACAGGGCATGAGTTGTGCTGAACCAACCACGGGATGATACAATCTGAGTGATATATATGCTTACACGGCATCTGCCGTGCTTCCGAGCTCAACTCAAACCTTTCTTTACAAACAGGGCAGTGTGAATCAGTACGCAGCTGCTTCTGTGTGATCTTTATCGTTGGCATGGCATCAATTGAAGACCGAGATGCTGGAGGTGGACCACGTCTATCATTCATAGAGAGCTGTTCTAGCAGTTGCTCTAGTTCCTGGCTTAAAAGGGAATCTCCAACATTAGCTCGCCTCACTCCAAATCCCGGACCCCCATTAAAAACAACTTCAATCCCACCATTTTCAGCTATCCTGACAGGGAGCTGGCCACGCAGTATCACCCAAGGACCAGAACCAAATCCCAGAGCATGTTCGGGAACCATACCAGATCTCCCTCTGATGTCAAGGTCCCGGTTTCTCCCAGCCAATCGCTGCCTCATCAGAGCAGAAAAAGCTTGCATTATTCCGAGTCTCTGATCATGTTCGTCATCAGGAGCCAGTCCCAAGAAATCCAGGGGCCGGATGCCTTCCATCTCATCAAGTTCCTGCACAAACCCTCCATCACAATTGGGGCAAACTGCATCACGCCCTCGAAGTCGTACAGGCCGTCTGCATCTGTAACACCAATGTGTGTTTCCACTGCTCGACATCCTCTTCTTCTCTCCGTCAAATCTCTCAAACAAATCCGATGCCCACAATCGTCTTCTTAAATCACTCAACAGCTACCAATTCAACAAACTAACAATTAAAAAAATAGGCATCATCAAAACAAGTCTCATTATACAACTATGGTTGATCCCTAATTAAAGGGTACAGAACAGAAGAGCCCTAAACAAAAACTCCATAAAAAGAAAACAATCCGATCAGTAATAAACAAAAACCCATGAATTGAATTCCATAATAAAAAAAAGAATATAATCCGTTCCAGACCAATTATCACTTTCCAAATAAGGGCGTAAGCAAATGAACACAGAATCAACTCTACGGCCTTCAAAATGAAAACCCCAACTCGAACTACTTAACAAAAAACTTCTGATGGAAAGTTAAAATAAACAAGTCGCAAATACGGGATCAAGAAAAGGGTTGGCATAACATTTCTAATGCAACTCAACTATTTCAAAAACTGCACAACACATTGGCTATAATAAATCCTAACAACAGAAGAAGGAAGAAAACAAAAGGGGGAAAGATAAAGTAGATCTTCAGAATATTGAAACAAACAAACAAACAAACAGACAAAAAAACCCATAATTTTTACAGCTTAACAACACCAAATCCCAATCGTTTAAGAGAAATATAACCAAATCGAGAAGCTATGAACAAAAATTAGGGAGAAATTTACAGAGAACACTATGATTTGTTGAGGAAAAAAAAAAAAAAAAAACAGAAAAAAAAAAATGGATAAAAGTACCAGAGAAGCGTACCTTGAGGGAAGTAGAGAAGATTCAGAGCATTTTTTAAGAAGAGAAGCTAACCTGGAAAGAGAGAGAGAGAGAGAGAGAGAGCAGACGACGAAACCTAAGGGGTGGAAACTTGTGTTTGAAAAGAAGATAGGGATTAGAGAGAGCAATGAACACGTCGGTCTGACAATTCACTTGGGGTGCTTACTACGCATACCTATCATTTTAGTCAAAATGTCGATGAGTCAAGTCATAAGGTGGAAACCAGAATTGGTATATTCACCTTAGACAGTAAAACAAGTATGCTAATGCCGTATCCACCCACCTATGGGCTATGGTTTAGGCTTAAGAGAGATATTGATTGATGGGATTATACTACGCTTCAATTGGGTTGGTCTGGGCTTCAACAATATGATCCATGGGCTTGGTCCAGGCCAACCAAAAATCATGCCTCAACCTCCTAAATTGAGCTTTATCACTTACACTTAGGTGGTGTTTGGTAACATTTTTTTTTTTTGGGTAAATTGGTAACAAAGTTTAAGACTCATCTGGGTTTTGCTGGGGAAGCAAGCAAAGCACCTGGCCTAGTCATTTTTTTCTTTAAGACAAGTGCCTAGTCAAATTTTGTTTGAGCACTATAAGACCATGCTGGATTCAGATGCTTCTACAAAGCTGCCTTGGGCTAAATTGAAGCCACACAATTTAAGCTTCATTGCCAAACACTTATCAGCTTCAGAGACAAATACTAAAGAAAACTATTTTTGGATATTAATTATCAATTCAATCACCCAATTTGGAGCCCGAAAAAGATTAATTTCTAAAGCCAAATGATCAAAAGATTTTTAAGTGCCGTGGCCCATCATCAATCAGACCATTTACATTGGTTGAAGGTTGCGTTGACCGGACAACAATTTCGACTAGCATAAACTTTTAATAAACCAATCCACTATGTTTTCATTAATTAGCAAATAGTAACTATTGTTGGGAAAAATAATGAAGTTGGGCCCGAGCTTAGTGAGGGGGTGGAGCCCATGATGAGACCAAAGCCCACCACCAGCCTTGAACTTGACTATCATGGTGGGCCTTAAATAACCAAATATGGGGTGGGCCCAATGTCAGACATGAATTATTTCTACAAACAATAATGATTTTATTTCTACATATCACCTAGTGCGCAATCTAGCAAAAAAGAGAAACAGCACAAATCTAGATGAGTTTTATTTTTCAAAAGAGTGGATTGCTTTACTTGGGTCTTCTTCATCTATTCCAACAGTGCATAGGCAACTGACAAGGCAAAGCAATAATGGTGAAGAAATAAATAAGGGAATCGCTGGCTTTGCCTTTTTTTTTTTTTTTTTTTTGCTTGGTTCTTAAAATTATTGCACAACCAGGCCTCCTTTTTCTAGTTGGACTAACCTTTTTGTCTGGACCTGCAAATTCAAGTCCCCTTCGAATACACCCTCCATGATTTATATGATAGTTGTTTAACCTGGATAATTACCACAAAAAAAAAAAAAAAACCTGGATCGGTAACCCAGCGAACCTGGCATATCAACCAGTCTAGATTGTTTGTTAATTAGATCGTTTTTATAAATGAACCTAGTCAAACCTGTAAAAACCAGTAAGTTTTCCATTGAGCCGTTTAACCCAACCAGTTAGACTAATTTTGAACTCGGGTTACTAGATTAAAAAAGAAAGAAAAAAGTTCCATTCAGAATTGAATTCAAGCTATTAGAATCG
Source organism: Platanus orientalis (assembly GCA_025762735.1). Lineage (NCBI taxonomy): Eukaryota > Viridiplantae > Streptophyta > Magnoliopsida > Proteales > Platanaceae > Platanus > Platanus orientalis. Next base: position 1,533 of record JAOXJP010231083.1, on the reverse strand, counting down.
TACTCCAATATCTTATCCACTAGACCATGAAAATGTAATTTCTATAAAATGATATATGATTCTATAAACAATAAATATTAATATCATATAAACTAAAAAAAACTTGAAAATAAAATGAATTATAACCGATTTACTGATTTGGATGATTTTAAAAGTAAAACCTTTAATTTGATCATGACTAGTGTTTGACACTATGTTCTTGAGACAGATTTCACCCATTGTAGTGATGTTTTAGAACTTTTTGGACGTTTGACTCCTATGATACAATGATAAAATACACAAAGAAAAAACACTACAATCTGTGTGCCTAGCAAACCAAACGGTGTTTCTCTCTCTCTCTCTCTCTCTTACATTGACATTATAATGCTTAAAGTTTCGGATACTTAAAATGTAGGAGGAACAAAATATTTGTAGATCATTCATATCTGTTCGGAATAGATATATATACACAACTTATGACAGTTCAGAACAAACACAAGTACAAAAAATGTGAATGAATAGACACATTTGTGTCTATTCAAAACATACACGAGGATAAAATGGGTGATTTAATGGTAACATTATAGGTTAACAGTTTTGGGAGAAATAATTTTTTTTCTTCTTCTCATAGATCTAACTAGACTTGGTTCGGTATGTGCGCATGTGTGTTTGGACTTGACCCATGTTGGCTATGCCCTCTCCCTTCGACAAAACTGTGGTGCCTCTTGAAACCCAAGTTTATGTTTAAAAACTTTCAAACTTTTTTGGACTAACCAACATTTTTAGAGACAATTTCTCATTCACTCATTAACGGTTTTGAGCAACCAACCATAAGATATTATTATCCTCATTGAGGTGAACACAAACCCATGTAAACCAACCTCAAATGACTTATGGGTCCCACTTTTATTTTGGCTCAAAGATGACCAAATAGTCATATTTCAAAATCTGACTAAACAATCAAAACCATTTCTACAATAAAATATCTTATACTTTATTCTTAACCTCAAAAGTAATTATTTAAACAAACCCTTCTTTTTGTCATGCATATTTATTTATGCCTTTTTGTTTATTTACATTGTATATTTAAGAACAAGTGAAATAAAATTGTTATATTATTTTTTTCAACTTATTTTTCATATTTATTTAATAAATTTTTAATTTTTATAAAATATATTTTTTAATTTTAATTGACCCTACGGTTCGATCAATTACCCACTGGTAGAACTGGTGACCTGACCACCCATTTTCTCAACCGGGTTAATGTCCAGTCCAGGTTTAATAACTATCCTTAACCTTGGCCTCACATTGGGTCACCTTATACGTGCTAACTAATAACACCTATCCCTAGCAACAGTCTCTTAAATGTATCAAGGGTCAGGTAGGGTCAAGGCCATTTCCGGTTCACAAATCCTAAAATGCTAACCCTACCTTATTATTAATAAGGTTAAAACGGTCTGATATCAAGTGAGACACCCCCCTGATGGGACACTCAGGAGGGGGAATCAAAAACCTCCAAAAAGTGAATTGATTCTGCCCCCGAGTGTCCCATCA
>JAOXJP010231082.1:0-10644 GCA_025762735.1 Platanus orientalis | reverse complement strand
CGTCCCAGATGTCCACCCAAACCACCACCATGCAACTCATGGATTATCTGCTCCCTTAGTGAACTTCTTGGGATGCATAATTGACTACCCCAAAACAGGTATCCATCTTGAATCAGCACCTTCTACCGATCTTCCATTCTGACACTTAGCCCAAATACTCCCCAAGTCATCATCTTCTTTATACAATTCTTTCAGGTAGTCAAACCTAATAACCTCAGTCCTCAATGTCACTAACAAGGATGCGCGTCGACTCAATGCATCAACAACCTTGTTCTGATGTCTTGATTTGTGCTTCAGTGAAAATGAGAATTTCTGAATGTAGGAAACCCACCTGGCGTGCATTCGGTTGATGCTATTTTGACTGTTAATGAATTTTAATGCTTGGTGGTCAATGAATAACACAAATTCATGTTGAATCAAGTAATGCTCCCAATGTTTAAGGCACAAAAGACTGCATAAAACTCCAGTTCATATGTCAACCACTTCTTGCGCACCTCACTGTAGAATGCCACTGGACAACCCTCTTGTGACAGCACAACACCTACCCCATAATGGAAGCATCACACTCTACCTGGAAGAGCTTTTCAAAGCTCGACAATGCTAAGACTGGCGTAGTGGACAACTTCTCCTTTATTAAACCAAAACTTTGTTCTACTTCTTTTTCCCACTGAAACTTCCATTTCTTCATGCATTCAGTGATGGGTGTGACAACACTTCTAAAATTTCTAACAAACCTCCTATAGAAGGTTGTTAGGCCATGGAAGCTACGAACTTCACTCACTATTTTAGGAGTTGGCCATTCACGAATTGCTTTCACCTTCTCCTCGTCAACTCGAATGCCATCCACACTCACTATAAACCTCAAAAACAATAAACTATCAGTCATGAAATGACACTTCTTCAGATTGAGATACAGTTTATTTTCCTACAATATTGTTAAGACCACCCTCAAGTGTGCCACATGTTCAGCCTCAGTCTGACTATATATTAGGATGTCATCAAAGTAAACAATGATAAATTTACAAATAAAAGGTTTTAATACCTAATTCATTAGCCTCATGAAGGTACTCCGAGCGTTGGATAGTCCGAAAGACATCATCAACCACTCATATAAACCTTTTTTTTATTTTGAACGTAGTCTTCCATTCATCCTCATGCCTCACACGAATCTGGTGGTATCCACTCCGCAGGTTCAACTTTGTAAAAATCTTTGATCCATTCAGCATATCTAACATGCCCTCCAGTCGCGGTATGGGAAACCTATATTTGACTGTTATTTTGTTGATGGCTCAGCTATCTACGCACATGCACCAGCTACCATATTTCTTTGGAGTCAACAGAGCAAGTACAACACAAGAACTCATGATCTCCTGGATCAGCCCATTTTGTATAAGATCATCCACTTGCTCCTACAAAATTTGACTCTCTTTCAGACTCATCCGATAGTGTGGGAGATTAGGCAGGCTGGACCCTAGAACCAGATTGATGTGGTGTTGTATGTCCTGCATCGGAGGTAAACCATGAAGTAGTTCTTCTGGAGTAATCTCTTTAAACTCATCAAGCATTGGTCGTAATTTCTCTGGAATTGCAACGGAGTTTGCCTGAACCACTCCTTGCATGACTAATACATGATTCTCCCCTGTTTCCTCTACCTCTGCTCACGGCGAAGTTGTGAGTTATGATCCTCGCGAAATTTCGCTTAAGCTCACCAAATTTCACGCAATTTCAATCTCAAGGCTCATGATTTCTACTAGAGCTTTTCCCTTTCTTGTGTGTAACTCTTATGATTTCTACTAGAGCCTTTTTCCTTTCTTGTGTGTAACTCACAAACTTCTTGTGACATCTGTTCTACATCAATAATGTCCCCCATTAGACCCAAACTTATCAGACTTTCCAAGTACAAGCCAAGCCATTTTAGATGTCTTGTTTGCAGTCAATGATATTCGTTGGCTCACACTTCATACCATAGTCTCTATGTCATACTAGTCATGGTAGAATTAGAATAAACACAAAGCATTGATCCTTCAAGATCTTCATGGCTTATGGAGTAAGCCTAAAAACCTTCGGACAAGCTCCACAAGTCGCACAACCAGTGAGACACACCTGGTGCACCTCATTACAGGCCCTTGGTACTTATTTACGAATATAGAACAATATCAACTTCAATCCATAAGTCAATGTATTCATACATAGCATTTTCAGGTCGTCAACATCCCCATGGCTTATGGAGAGAGCTTCATAACATCTCCCATAAAGCCCCACAACTCGCACTAGTTCATTGAGACCTGACTCATCGAAGGCCATTTGTTTGCATTTGCTTGTTCCAGTGTAAGCAAATGTCACTTCAATCCATAAGTCTATGCACTCACATATAGCATTTGTAAGACATCAAGATCCCCATGGATCCTAGAGAGCGTTTTATAACATCTCCCACCAGGTCCCACCTTATCAGACTTTCCAAGTGTAAGCCAACCCATTTTAGATGTCCTATTTGTAGTCAGTGACATTTACTAGCTTGGGCATGAGCAGATGACACACTTCATATCATAGTCTACATGTCATGACAATCATGATATCTTAGAGCATCAGAATTGGAACAAGTAAGTGGAAATGATCCCTCAAGATCTCAATGGCTTATGGAGTAAGCCCAAAAACTTATCGACAAGCCACACTAGGCCACCAAGTTCAGTGTGTCAATATTAGGAAAGCAGCTCACAGAAGGCCATGTGACGTGTGTTTCCTGGATACAAATGCACGCTACACTTCGATCCATAAGTCCATGTATTCACACATAGCATCAACAGGTCACTAGACCCCCATAGGCTTTCAGAGAGAGCTTGTAAACATCTCCAACAATGTCCTATAAAGTGCAACCCTTTTGTTTACTCATGACATAAATAATAAAGCTGCACTGATTTAAGAGAGGGTCATTAAATAAATCTCTCGGCTTAGAGAAAGTCAACAAGCCATATTCTGTCGACTCATCAAGAGTCGTGAATCATCCAAACTAGGGAGAGGATCATTAAATAAATCCCCCAGCTTTAAAAAGTCATTATGCAAACTCCCACCTTGTAGTCACCCTTACCAAAAATGCTCTATCCCTTAAAGGCGAGCATTACATGTCAATCTATCAAAACCTAAAGCATATGGCTACCGAGGTTATCATTCAAAAACAAACCAACACAAATAAACAAGCCAATCACCTCCAAGCAAAAACCATACAAAATAGATAAGTATATCAAATAATGTCTAAGAGCAAGACATATGGATAAACAAGTCTCCCAACTGGTTGTTGGTCTTTTTCATGACCGATTTTTCCATTAATGTTTCATGATCATGTAACCCATGCCATAGACCTTAATGTCTCTCGGCATAGTGCATGTGCTAAATATCAAATAACCATAGGTCGAAAAGTCATTGCTCATCCATTAGAACTCATACCTCTTTTCAAATCACGATTACACCAAATCATCGTAAACTTTCGAAAGGTCACAATCCACCCAGCAACTATGAGTTTTGAAGGAAGATGAATGATATCTCACTCAAGTCAAAATTAAGGCACTTTCTTCCTTTTCCATGCACGAATTAACTCGTACAAGGCAAAGGAGGGCCATCTGTGAGCACCCAAATTTTGACTTGGTAATGCAAGTGAGTCACCTAAGCTTCACATAGTAGCAATAGCAACCAACCCTGAGCCAAATCATACTTCTACAAACCTCAAACCATAATCAAACAAAACCCTGACCCTAGAAAGGAGGGCACCCACACCAAGAATCTTTTTGAGCCATTTACAAAAGATACGGTAAAATCATACTCCTAGCCTAATGACCGGAGGACTGAGCCGATTGAAATAGTAGCTTTAGGAAACTAGAAACTTCATTTCCCATGTAGAATCTAGAAGCCAATTTATCCACCTCCCCTCTCTAATTAGGATTGCATGTTTCTCAAGAATCTCTCGATTACACAGTGCGGTATCCTAGTCAAGTTAGATTCCATTTTCGACTATAACATTGTGTCCGAAACATCCAAGAACCCCCAAAACCACTATAAAATTGGCATAATCAGACCTCTGCAACCTATGAAATTAGGGCTAACATATTTGCAGCTTTTTCCATAAGACGATAAAACTGAGTTGGGATGACACAATAATGCATCATAAGCCAAAGGCGGCTGCATTCAATGCAACACATTAATGACTAATAATGTGTCATTAGCACTAAATGCAACATATTAAAAGCTAATGACATGTAATTAGCATTAATTAACAGGGTACGAAATATGTGAGTGCCTCATAAGTGAGTCAAAGGAGCTGATACAAATCATGCCCTAAGTCGTTCCCAATTCCAACCATTAATTAAGTACAAATGTTCTTATGATCACTCATTTCCCCACCAGTTTGTATTTATGAGCCATAAAGGAGAGTGCGACACATGTCTGCCCCTCCTTGGAACCTTCCCTTAAAAGGCCGACAAGGACCAAAATGCCCCTAGACATGTGTCGAGGCAAGATTCCACTCCGGTAAGCTCTTACTGCTACTGAGGTCACTAAGATTGTCTGCAGCTCATCAATGGGAACATAGAAGAGGTAAATTACCTTTGCCCTTCCCTTTTCATTTCAAATGTCATATTTTATGTAAATGGAGCCCATTAAGTGCTCCCTTTAATATTTAGAAGAGTGCAATGCCCCAGATTGAGTAGTTACAGTGCTTGGAAAAAGCCATTTCTGGCTCTATGACTACAAGCAATTGTATGCATTTTTGGGAAAACTTCTCATCCTACGAGCAATCATCTGTCCCTCAAATGAATGCTCATCCAACAAGTAGTTGTCTATCTCTTAGATGCTTGCTCGTTTGATGAGTAGTTAACTATCTCAGACAACTGCTCATCCAATGGGTTTTACAACACAGTGTGCCCTTTTAATCATAATTTTTGTAAGGTTTTTATCATGCGTAGTCAATTATATTTTTTTAATAATAATTTTTAATTAACTTTTAGGTTTTTGTGTAAAGAATTGCCTTAAAATTCATAAGACACTATTAGACGAGCATATGTCAATACCCACTGGCAATTGCTCGCCCGACCTATAGATGTTAGTGAATGGTACGTAAATGTGAAACTTCTCACTTAGAGAAGTTTGTGCAACTTTTTTGGGTACATCTGAAATTTGTGCAACTTCTCACTTAGAGAAAGAGCAATAAATGTGTGATGAATGGTACGTAAATGTTTGACGAGCCTCCCTTAAAATGAGGGTGTGTTGGGGTGCCTAACACCTTCCCCAATCCTAACCAAATGGCTTACCTAAATCTCAAAGTGATCCAAATTGGTGATACATGGAGTCACATATGGGGACCAAACATCCCTAGGATTTTCCTTTCCACGAAAAGGAAGACTTGGTGTCCAACTCCACCACCGAAATTAGAGTTGGTGGCGACTCCCCAAAAATACCCAAGGATGCATCCTATGAGTGCGAACTACTTTTTTGCCCAAGGGTTCAATAGTGTGGAAGGGGGTGCGAAATTCCCCGATGTCCACATGTATGCACATTTTGTTTCCGTTATGCATTATTGTGATATTTTTTTTATTTGCATACCACTATCACACTTGTTAATTCATGAAAAAAAAGGGGAGGAATTTAGAAGAGAGGGGGAGAACACTACATGAATATTGCATGAAAATTGGAGTAAATAAATATAGGGAGAGTAAAATATACTGGCATAATTTCAATTGGCATATTTGAAATGACTATGATTATTTATTAAACTTTTATGTCTATTATATCACATGTATCACATGATTACTATGCTATTTGTTTGAATGTGACACAATTTTGATGAAATGGACAACATGTTGTCTTGGGTTTCTCTTTCTATCGAACTATTAAAACTTTGATGGTTGATACCCTATTGGCTTGCACATCACCTCAATATGTTAGGTGTACGGTTTGACATACACCATAGACGACTGTGTTGGGCCTCTATACTGAGTAAGAATGGTGTCTGCAATCATGTTTTAGAGTTTTTGGATAAAGAGGGATGCAACATAAGTTTTTTGTGTTCCTTGGGTATTTTGGCGTGGGGAAATGTGTTCTCACTATTGATTACCCAAGCTCCTTTATGGAGTGAAACCTGGTAGATGTAAATGGTCAACATTTGACTATACAGGTTGGTTCTATGGTTTTAACTGATTCATCAGGCTAGCAATTTGCAGGTCCTTCTCCTCGACCGGCTTAGTTAGTTTGGCCACAAACTTAATCATTCATGCCAATTTCTCTTCTATCATGGTTGTTTGCATCACCATCATGTGACTAACTGAGGAATGGGGCTGAAACTAGGAATAGTACTTTCTATGAGAATTTGAGGAGCTTCGTCTTTACGATGGAGATGTCATGGATGGTGATTCGGGCCTTGACCCAATGCTTGAATAGGCATCGGATAGGGCATGTGTGGCTTCCCTGTCACTAGAAACAATTAAAGAGAGAAGTGAGTCATTCTTGTTTAAGGAAGCTCTTCGGCCAGGCTTTTCCATTGGTGCCATGGATTTTAAGGAGCATCTTTTAAAATGATAGATAAGAGGCCCTACCAACTCGGAGATTCCTATTTTTGTTTTAGCGCAAGTCACAAGGTGCTAGCGGTTGGTGTAAAAGTGCTAGAGCTAGATGAAACATTTTTCTCACCTCCTATGATATGAATTTGGTAGTAGTCATAGTAGTTTTCTTGTGGATCATCATGGGTGCTAGATTGTTATTGATGTTATCTAAAAGATAAGAGGAGAGAATGTCCCATCATGAGTGTTACAAATTTGTCGACAAAAATTATGTGCCTATTATAAACACAAAAAATGAGGGTAAATTACAAATAATGTAATACTAGAAACAACACTCTTGGTTACTGTCTTTACATGAGCGTAGACCTTTGATTGATAATTGATGAGGAAGATAAGGGTCTGACAGTGTATTTATCTTCTTCAAATGTGTTGGTGTGACTTTCTCTTCAATCTTGAGTTTCAAGCTTTATTAGCAATGGAGAAAATGTTGTAGTCTTGTACTTAGGGGTCATGTGTGGAATATTTCTAAGATCGTAAAAAGTTTTTTTTTCTCTAACATTGAACTGTAGTTGATGGAAAGATTTGAAAAGAATGCCTTAATGCTTTAGACAGGTGGAAGGCTTTTGAGATGCTTAGGAACTTTTAAGTTTTGTCTTGTCTATCAAGCTTTCTCTCGACTGAAATCTTCAAAAGGTGCCCCCCTTTGATGTATGAGGGAACATTTATAGACTTTTGACATATGCTTCATTCATACCCTTTATTAGGTCATGATTAGATTTATTTACCTTTTTGGTCTTGAATTTGATTGTAATTTCTCTATTTGTAGTAAAAATAATTTAATGAATTCTTATCTTCCTTTGTTGGTATATTTTCCTTGTTTTCCTAGAGAATCAATGTTGTCAGATCCTCCATTATGTTGGTCCCATATAGACAATGCATGGACTTTGTGCCTATTTATGGGTTGAATATATAGGCTATGTGGTCCTTGGGCTAATATGTACAAGCCCAAAACCTAGTTTCATTGAGTCCATCTTGTCCATTTGACCAAATTTGTTGATGTAAGACCCTTTGAGACTTATACGATGGTGTAGGAAGATACATACAATTTAAATAAATTGTTAAGTGCCTACAAAGACAACATTCTCCATATTTCTAGGTCATCTTTAATAACCAATTCCTTTGGAGTCGAATAGTATTGTTGCACCCTCAGCAACAACAGCATCTCAAGGACCCAGAAATATTATTGAGTGGCGGTTGGGAGGTGTCGTCCTCTCGAGCCCTTCTTTTTAACATTTTGATAACATTCTTCTCAAGCCCCTGGACCCAAAATACCGCACCCCCTACCCTGAAAGTCTTGATAGTAATCTTGCTCTTGCGTGTGCGCCATCATGACAATCGCGGTCTTGGTTGAATAAAGGGGCCAATATCCTTTGCGATGTGAAAATTTATGTTGAGCTTGAAGCCACCATTCATGAGGTTCCACGTAAAGGCAGATATTGACAAAAGTATATGAACTGTTAGTACTTGTTTGCACTTGAAACCCCAGGAATGGTGGCTCCAATCCCAGCACAAATCATTATGTCAGAGGATAACGTGATGTGACACCTCATGAGACGAAACACAAGGGTATAGTTCACGATGGATAGAAGTGGTGGGTTAGCGGGTCAACGGTTATTTAATTTATTGAAATAAATGTTAAAATGATGAACCAAAAGAAGACTGTCGTTCATTATTTCAATATTTATTTTAATAAATTAAATAGCCGTTGATCCGCCAATCCACCACTTCTATCAATCGTGAACCAACCCCTTGTGTAGGTGCGGTGACAGTTTTCTTTGGGTTCACCATTTCAACGTTTATTTCAATAAATTAAATAGCCATTAACCCACCAACCCACCACTTCTATCAATCGTGAACCATCCCATATCGTGCCTTGATAAACAATAACCAGAAAAAAAAAAATAATAAATAAAAATAAATCTTTAGGCAACGAAAACCAGAGAAGGGAAAATTGAGAAACCCGAGAATTATCAATGGATGGCCTTTCGTTCCTCACTATTTGCTATACCCTGTTCTCATCGTTAGCACAAATCTCTATTGCAGCTGACGCTTTAACTCTTACCCAATCCATCAGTGAGGGTAAGAAATTAGTTTCCTTTGGCCAAACTTTTGAATTGGGGTTCTTCAGTCCTGGAAATTCCAAGAATCGTTACTTGGGAATATGGTACAAACAAATCCCAATTCAAACAGTTGTTTGGGTTGCAAACAGAGACGATCCACTAACAGATTTATCCGGAGTTTTAAGTATAAGCAACGATGGCAACCTCGTCCTCCTCGACCGAACAGGGCGCACTGTATGGTCCTCCAATTCATCAAGAGCAGCCCAGAATCCAGTTGCACAGCTCTTAGACACAGGAAATCTCGTTATGATAGATCAGAATGGTGGAAATCCAGAGAGCTATATATGGCAGAGTTTCGATTATCCATCTGATACGTTATTACCTGGAATGAAGCTCGGATGGAACTTGAAAACCGGTCTGAATCGGCAACTGACGTCTTGGAAGAACGAGAGCAATCCTTCTCCAGGTGATTATAGTTACAGTGTAGATCCAGTTGAACCTCCTCGTGTAGTTCTTCGAAAGGGATTGATAAAGCAGTATCAAAGTCGGCTATGGTTTGGAGCTCAGTATGGTGTTACTCCTACCGTGTTGAACTTCAATCCCTTTTTCATATCTAACGTGGATGAAGTGTATTATACGTTCCAAAGCAAGGATAATTCTAGTTTTATGAGGTTAGCAATGAATCAATCGGGCTTGGCTCAACACCTTATGTGGAGCAATCGGAGTCCTGAGTGGAGTGCTATATTTTCAGTGCCTAGGGACCAATGCGACAAATATGGCATTTGTGGTGCCAACGGCATTTGTAGAATCAATGATCTGCCTTTTGGTTGCGAATGTTTGAAGGGTTTCACACCCAAATCACCACAAGATTGGGAACTATACAATTGGTCTGGTGGATGCATTCGAAGATCCCCATTGAATTGTTCAAAGGGAGACGGATTTGTAAAGATTCAACGGGTTAAATTACCAGACTTGGTGCAATTTTGGGTAAACAAGAATACGAGCGCGAGCGAATGCGAGAGGGAGTGCTTGAACAACTGTTCTTGTATGGCCTATACCATTTCAGATACTAGGAGAGGAGGCAGTGGCTGCATAGTCTGGTTTGGGGATTTGATTGATATGAGGCTATTTTCTGAGGATGATACAGAGCAAGATCTCTATCTACGAATGGGAGCTGCGGAACTAGGTACCCATTTCTTTTTTCTATCATTACGACCGTCTTTCCTTAAAGGGTTCAGCCCTGTTTTATTCCACACAAAGTGGGTCACCATGCCGGAGCCTGACTCGGCTGGTCTGATGAATGAATCAAGTGTATCATTCAGAATCCATTTTAAGGTTGTCCCTAACTGTTCTGCTGTTGGATCCTCACTGCTTCCCCACAGTAGGAAAACTTGGGTAAAAAGTGCGAAATGTTGGATCCACACAGCAAAACCCTTACCTTATTTGTATTTATAAAACTCCTGCTATGATGTTAAGAAAATGATTTATTTTCCTTTAATGTGGTGGTTTGCTAGAATCATTGGGGAATTCAAATAAGAAGAGAAAAAGACTGGTGGTGATTGTTTCCCTATTGGTAGCTTCTGGGATGCTTCTATTGGTTTTGATCGGCTGTCGCATTATTTGGAAGAAGACATGCAAAAGAGGTAAAAAGAAAGACTCAACCACCATTTTGAGTTCAAAAAATGCAGTTTAACTTCAAGTCCTAGATCAGTTATGGGTGGGCTGGGCTCATGTCAGAAAAAATTTCAATTAGGGGTGTCAATGAGCCAAGCTTTGCCCAGCTCATCTTGGGTTCGTCACATGAAGAAAAGCTCAGGCTCAGCTCAGGCTTGTGATGAGCCTGAGGTGCAGACATCAGGCTTGGCTCAGGCTGGGCTGGTAAAGGTAGGTTCAGCTTGGTCACCGAAAAAACAGGCCAACAGTCTAATGACCCATTAGCCTAATTTTGTTTTGTTTGAACATTAATATATATATATATATAA
>JAOXJP010231081.1:0-24679 GCA_025762735.1 Platanus orientalis | reverse complement strand
GCCTTTCGAATTTAAAGAGCTTCGAGGCAACATTTATATAAAGGTGATGGAGATAATTTTGTTTGAGCTGAAGCGGGTCAACTTTGTTGGTGTTGATGTTGTTGTATGTGGTTGTGTTTGTCGACGCATGTTCGGGTTGCCATGCGCACACGAGATTGCACAGTACATGAGGGAAGGTCGCCTAATTCTCCTTAATTCTATACATTCACATTAGTGTAAGCTTGACTTGCTAAGTACATCAACCCAGTCAGGGCACCATTTGGATTGTACTGATGACTTATAGATGCTTATGAAACAGTTCAATGAATACAATCTCACAAGGAAGTAACAAATGCTAAAAAGTTGAGAGAGATAGTAGTGCCAAACATAAACCATTTGATGGAACCGGAGGTGAAGATAACAGTAAGAAGCCATCCACACGCGAAGATTGACACATCTACGTGGTGTGAACCATCTGAATTTAAAATTTTTATCTTCAATTCAGGATAGTCATTCTCCCCCTATAACTACAAGTACGACTGACACTCTGGTGCAATCGTAGCGACCACAACCTCAGAGAAGACCGAAGGAGAAGGTAAGCCCAATATTTTAATAACAATGTAAATTATGATGTGTTCATTTATTTAACATGTTATGTTTCCTTATGTATTTTGTAGGTATTTCATATCCGTGTAGTGATGAAACAAAGATCGATGTCATTCATTCAGGCATTTCCCACAAGGTTAAGTCTTTATATTGGATTAACTAGAGATGTGGTGACTGACATAAAATTATGGATTCATGGCAATTGTTGGATTGCTGAGATATCTCGAAGACGATTGGTGGAAAATAATAATGGATTTGTTAAATGAGTTGTAAAGTTGTCTGTCACATTATGAGCAAATATATGGAAGTCGTGAGCAAATTAATGAGATGGCTCAGCTACTATCATACTTTGATGGCTGCCCAAGATATGCCTATTGGATAACCATGCTAGACTGTGGACATCTTATAACATCACGTTACGATGTGGTCTTATATCACTTGAGCATGCAACAATGCCTAACATTCCTGCCACTTAGATCATGTATGTTGTCTGCAACGGTCTGCTAAGAAATTGTTATCAGGTTTGTGAATGTAAATCATTTCATTTAGGTAATTATTGTAGCCCATTTCAAGATATTGCATTCCAATTGGTTTAAACATTACATAATGTTATCATATTTTTTGTCGGTCTTCTTATTGTCAGGTCATCATATTCCACCTAAAGCGATGAACTAGTATCGGTATCAAGATCCCATTGCATCTGGATGAGAACTTTCAGCATATCAACTCAGATACAATAATTCAGAGATATTATTAGTTCGGATGTTGCTACACAAGAGACGCTAGATTTAGATGATTAATGTATTCAATGATTGTAGTTTAATGGTTCTTTTTACAATAAAGATATGTTGTATTTATTATAATGCTTGAGGTGATATGCATTGATTGTCTGGTGTTCTTAACTAACCTTCTATGGGGAGTTGAGATGATATAGGCATTAGGGTGATTCCTCCCCCCCTCTCCCTCTCTTTGTGCATAGAATGAATTCTATTTATTCCTCCCTCCCGTTTTCTTCTCCGTCTTCCCTCTAAGAACCAACTTCAAGCAATAGTTAATTAAAGCATACAAAGTCAAAAATATCTTTAATTTGTTGAACAAAAAAAAAAAATTCAAGACATACGCTCTATTCACCTAAACTTGGGACTAACTCAAACAAGTTGTTCTAGTATTGCTTAAACCAAAACTTAACTTCTTAATTTTGAATGCCACCACCATATAATATACACACACACACATACACCATACAGCATATTCCTACCAAGTTGCAATGAAGATATAGCAACTAACCTGTAACCCATGTTGCTCAACATGATACTTATTATCACCCTTCAGGCGTTCAACTTCCATATACTTGTCAAAAGAAGCATAAACATCTCGATAGCCTTTGAGATCAAGCTGAAGGTCTGCCACATATTTTTAGTGTAGGGCTATGTAAGGACAACAATAAAAACTATACTGTTGTAGCTAAGATAAACAATAATTAACCTAAAAAGATATCATAAAATGACTCCTTTCTTATAGATTTGTAATCTACATTGATACATTCTTAGAAGGAACGCAACATGACCCACTTAACCATAAAAAAATTTGAACATACTCGGGCCTGTTCGGATCTCTAACTCTGTTCGGACCTCCAGGTTTGTTCAATTTTTTTTATGGATTTGTTTGCAGCCTTCTCCCTTAACCTCTCCACCTTGCTGTTAAAATCCCAAAAAACATTCCCTTGGATCCTGCGATAGTACCATACAAGCTCACTAATTTGGTCTGGCTAGTAAACCAAAACCCTATTCATGGGATTCTCTAGTAGGGGATTTTAGATTTCTTCTCAAAGTCTTTAACCTCTTTGTTTTCACAAACCTGTGGTTGTTCTGCAGGCCTAACCCTTACCATAAACTTAACCTTTTATCAAGTCTTCTCTTCTCCCATAAGTCCTGCATGACCTTCTTGGATATCCCTATTAACTGCATCATCTAATACAAGTCCTTTTTTTAGCAACCTGAATCCCTTACCTTTCTTTAACTCTTTCTTGTAGCCATATTTGAGACCTTGTTTACCTTTAAAATTACCAAATTGAATTCATATTTTCTGCATAGACCTACTTATATCCAACACTTTAATGTAACAATGTTTTTGTTAAGGAATTGGGAATGGTTTGCAATTGCACATTAAGTAAAGTGTAACAGTTAAGTGTCTCAAGCAAACCTACCAAAAAATAATATTAAGAAACAAAAAACATGAAAGTGCAGAAAAAAATATATCTTCATTGGTAAAAAAAGTTTATGTTTACATATGTCTTTCTCTCTCGCTTATTTCTAATTTTTGAGGTTACGACGCTTACAGAAGAAAGTGCGTAAAGTGCGTCTATCGGAAGCAGCTAGAGCACTTATATCTTGGGGAGCAGTGGGTGGATCTAACGAAATGTCATGAAGTAGGTGTATAGTCCCCTTAATCACATGAAACATGTCATCTAGAATCGTAGAACCAACACCACATTCTACAATAAGTTTCAAAATCCCCAATGCACGTAAATAACGTGGATCAACTAACATTGAGGATGCGCTAGTGTTTGAGGACTAGCTAGCATCATATATGGATCGAAACTCAAGGTTCTGCACATATGGGTGGGACACACGTGCATATCAATGCATATACTCCAAGGTACACTCTCTAGGGAAAACAACTTCACGTGATCATGCCTTATCGTTGAGCATGTGACATCCTATCAATATACAGATATTTCACCTATTACTGATTATGATGGGTACCTTACAAACATTTCCGAGGGACAAATGGAGGGGAAGGAATGTATTGGATCCGACCGAACTGTCTCAGCACCTGGTCTGGATGGTAGGGCTCGACCACTTCAAGGCACTTCATCATGCCATGATAGAATGCAATATCAATAAATTGATATTGCACTCGAAAGCTAGGATCCTCATATGGGGTCCATCACACCTACAAAAACAAGTTTAAATGAACGTCAATTAAGTAATCAAGGTAATAGTTAAATATATATAATTTAAATAAAGATCTATGTAACAGACGTAAACAAATGTATGTTTAATGTAATACCCCATTAACGCTTAATGCGTCAAGTGTCTCCCGTATGACCCACAAGTTCTCTCCAAGTGGCCTAGTCTCTTTTTGCGAACTCCATTTGTAGACCTACAACTTATTTTTAGTGTATGATAGGTTGCAATTAGGTGTGAAGTGAGGAAAGTGCTCATAAATCTAACCCTCAAGTAGTGTGATGTACCATGCCATCTATTTTACATCCACCCAACTTGCGAATCCTAGCTGATGGTATAGATAGGTTAAGGCTATAGCACCCCACGCATACTTTCGCACTTCCCACAAATTTATCAGTTTAGCTTTAGATACACAACCAGCATCTGCGTAGAATATTTGTCAATGAATAGTGTATAGCACAATAAAAATAACAAGTAAAGCTTGGTTGCACACTCAATATGGACCGGATTAGATTCATTATTCACATTCAAAAAGATAGTCCTTAGCCACTTCAACGGCACAGACATACCCCGAATGACTTAAAGCTCTTCCTTCGCATGTTGTGGCGACACTCCCAATTGGGCAGACACTAAGGTGACTGCATCCTCCAATGATAACTTCTCATTAGAAATGGAGATAGCTCGGCCAACAACCGAAATCCCAAGTAGATATGAGACGTCGTCCAAAGTAATGGTCATCTCCCCAAATGACATGTGGAAAGTATTACTCTCTGGATACCATCTCTCTACAAGCGCTGAGACCACTACCTTGTTCACAAACTTGTACGATGTTGTGACCAAAGGGTAAGGCCGAAAGCACTGATCATTAATTGGAACATCTCATTAGGAGGATTAAATCTCTCAAACACCCACTCAATTATCTTCTGGTTGTGAGATAAGCATTTAAGCGGTTCCTGCTCCTACAATCAAAACAAACAGTGTTAATAACAGTAATAAATATAAACATTGAAAATTAATGACATTTAATAACAATAATAAATAAAAGTAACCAATTTGCAATACCTCTCGTCGCCAGATTGTCGCAGCAACGTGTGTCTTGAAGCTCCATAATAAAGAAGGGTCTTCAAGAACTCCAAGAACAGGAGCCTCCTCAGCCTTAGCCTCCTTGGTGTATAAATACGCCAAGTTGTCGTCTACTTGACGAGACACTGATGCTTCTAATACATCAGTGGACACTCTTGACCTGTGTGCACCACGATTTCTCCTGGCCAATGTCATTGGTGTGCAAGAAGTGTTGACATCCATATCTGTTACAAACCGAATTAACAGTTAGAAAAAGATAAAAACAACAAACCCCCCTCCACATAGAGAGAGAGAGAGAGAGAAAGATGAATCTTTTATAGAAACTTGAGGAAGTTTCTTTAGATTTAGCATTTCCATCTTAATACAAGAATCCTGAACCGTCATCCTAAAATCAACCCAATGAGGTGATCCAAATTGTTATAATTCTTACTACCATTAGATTGGGACAATGATTTATCAATAAGAAATTCCAAGTGTTGGGCACCCAATAAAAATACCATCTATTCTTTCTACACTCTAAAGTCTTAAATCTGAAGTAAGAGTTTCCATATTTATAATTATATTAAGTTTCTCTGTTCGTAATGTCTTTTCTAATGGGAACCCTCTACCCAAACCCAACACATTGTATATTGCAAAAGTCTATCTCATCTCAGGGATTAAAAAAAATTACATACATGAACAAGAACCATTTTAACATGAAAAAAATTACATACATGAACAGAAAACACAAATTTATTTAAAAAAAAAACACATATAATTAAAAAAAAAAACTGGGATCTCGTTCGGAGGTGCAGGTCCGAACAGGATCAGTTGTGTTCGGACCTCAAGGCTTGAACAACACTAGTCATGTTCGGACCTGCAAGTCCAAACAGGACCAACACTGTTCGAGTCTGTACCTCTGAACGGGGGACGAGTTCAAAAAAAAAAAACCACAAAAAAATACCTGTGGAGGAGCAACGGCAGCGACAGTAGGGTCCTCCGACGGCTGTGTTGGTGCTGGCCAAATGTGGAAAGAGAGGAGCAACACAAAAAGAGACGAGAGGAAGAAGAGATGAAGAAAAGAGGAAGAAGAGAGGAGAGAAAAGAGAGAAGTGAGGAAGAAAGAAGGGAGGAAGAAGAAAGAAGAGAGGAGAGGGGAGGGTGGGTTTCAGTGGTTTTATGTAAGGGGGGAGAGAATAGAGATATTGGGGGTGTGGCGAGGAAAAGAGGGTGAAATGAGGGGTGTAGGGTTGTGAGGACATTTTAGGTAGGGATGGGGCGTGGTGAGCAAAAAAGGGGCTGGTGAACTTGGGGGTGCTATTAATCCCTCACTTATTGAAAAGGGGATGGCTTTGCTAGTCGAGTGACCTAGCAAATGTCTCTAGGTGACCTCACAATATTTACCACATGGAGTAGGGATTTTGGTTAATCCAAAATCCAACGCTATTTTCTTAACCTTTACCCTAACACAATTATCCCAAGCAGAAAGAGTAGTAAAAAAAAAAAAAAATTGAAAGAGAGAAGAAGACATATGTGTTTAAATCATAATGTTTGACACAATACCTGGCAAAAGGTGTCTATTTCTCCGGTCTGGATTTTGTGCACCCAAAATCTGTATGCAATGCATGCACATGGACCACGGGACAGACACATAGTGTCAAAAAGTGATAAGCACCTCCCATTTTCACTTTTTGGCGCTGATGCGTCTGTCCCTTAGTCTGTGTGCATGCTTTGTACATGAATTTTGTGTGCACAAAAACCGGCTCACAAGCAACTGCTGAGAAAACCCATTACAATGGTTCAAAAAAAGTAAGCAATACCTTAGGGATGGGAACGAGGCCACAGTAGGTAAGGTAGATGGAGACGAAAAAGACAGAAATGATGACCTCTTCTACGTTGCAAAAGCCAAACAGCAGGCTACAACAGTAGTAACAATGACAAAAATGAGACCCTTGAAATCTATCTAACCTTTATTCAAATCCTAATTTTAAAAACCGAATCAACTCTATCTTCAACAGCTAACTCACTCGTTGGATGGAGGAACCCTTGTCCGGACAGAGTTGCACTTCTACTTTCCCACACATAACAATGCCCCCAGCCAACGCCCCAGTGCTCTGGGGGCTGAGGCATCTGTCTTCCATAGGGAAGACCTAGGGTCAAATCCCTGGAGGAAGGGAGGGGTGAGCAGTGCAAAGTGGTGTTGCCTGCTTGGGTTGTCGTCGGTTCTGACTGGCTCAGACCAGTCCTGCTTCAAGCAGCTGTGATGATGAGGCCCATGTGGTCGTACCAAAAACAAAAAAAAACAAAAAACAATGCCCCCAGGATTTGATGCACCCCTCTAATGAACACCTAACGTCTGCTTCTATACAGGGGCAGACACATGGCATCAAAAAGTGAAAATAACCCCCCAAAAAAGTGTAACTCATTTTTTCGACATCATGTGTCCACCCATGCATATGGGCCGACATTAGGCATTCATTAAGGGGGCGCACCAAATCTATGCCTATCATAATTACTCATTGTAGCAACCAATAAACCTCCTACAGGTATGCAAACATATGAAAGCAACGTGCATTAGCATGGGAAAAGGAATCAAGAATTATTTTCTTTCCTACTACTTGTGTGATACGATAATGAATTTTGTAGCATGTTTTCCAATGCTGGTCATTTGATTGCCAAGAAAGTCATCAAATTCCTAGCATATTTTCCGGTGTGGTCGTTTGATTGCCACGAAAACTGTCGGATCCTTGCATGTCATAGAGACAATGCATGATACTATTCCGACTTAATGGAGTTTCTACTCATATCAAAAGACTTGCAAACAGCTTAACACTATTAACTAACTCAACACAAAGGTCTACTAGATGAGTAGATTTTATGAAGAAATGGCCCCCCATGACACATTGTACAAACGTCAACAACCCAACTCCACATTAACCATTAGAAAGCAAGATAAAACTTGAACAATTGCATGCTAACACTTGTACACTTGTAAACTTTAACAACCCAACTTCACAGTAACCACCCCCAGGATTTGGTGCCCCTCCTAAAGTGCCCCTAACCTGCCCCTGCATGCAGGGGGCACACATCACACTAAGAAGTGATTTACACAATCCTCCAAAAAGTGTAAATCACTTTTTGAAGTAATGTATCCCCCCTTCATGCAGGGGCAGATAAGGGCTATTAAAATCAGTTTTGGCTACAGCCATAAAGCAGTAACAAGAGACAACAGTATAATAGTCATAAATATACAAAACATCGTATCTCTCCCACAACTGAAATATAAACACACGCCACCCCTGTGATGGAGGCTTTCATTGTTTACATCAGCATACACCTCCACATTATGGAGTACATCTTCCAGTTCATTCGACCATATAAACGAATGTGGGTGATCCTATTAAATTCACAAAACTGATATTATTATGAAAGTATTGGAGCATAATTCATAAAACATAATGATAGATAGTCTAAAACTGAAATACCTACCAAATTAGACATCTATTAAATCCATCTTCAAAAGCTGGCTTTGGTTCTTGCCTTGTGATATATCATAAAACCCGAACAACAGTAACACGTTATCTGTTGAGGTTGTTGTTGACCAATAATTACACATCCACAATGACACATAATTTCAACATGAAAGAAGAATTCACCATAAACACATCGGACCCCCTAACATGAAATTTTGTAGTGTGATTGAAAAATGATGCCCAATTACCCAACCGCATAAGGCTAGCTCGTTATTTGATTTGCGTGACTTTTATTCCAAGTTTTTGTTAGAAAACTTGTTAATTACTGCTGTCCATTAATGGGACAGCAAACCTCTGATTAGAACCTTGTTATATGATTAGTAAATCAAGCAAAACATGCACAAAATAGAAGAAATAGATATGGAGAAAATGACTTTTTCATTAATATAAAGTGGTTGGAGTCTATAAGCACCCAAATTTAACTTGGGTCATGTGATAGCATAAGGATAGCATAACAATATTTAAATATTAACATTCAAAGCACCCATGCCCTAGAAAGAGCAAATTTGGACCCCAAAAGGTTATGCACCTCCAAAGAAGTCTTCCCACATGTTCCAGTCGCAAATGAACTAGTCAAAGCACCTCATTACAACCCAAAAACACCATTTCAGGACAAACCTTAATTTCACTCAAAAGTACAAACAAGGCTTTGAGGGTTCACATTTTAGAACCCCGTTCATGTCATTAATAAGTTTTCTACCTTCTGTGAGCCTTTCTCCAGCAAAGCACCACAAATGGAAAAAAATACCATTTGCCTTTTTGTCTTCAAAGGCCTAGAACCCACTATTTGTCATCCAGATCATTGAATTTCACCGCCTACATAAGCCTTCTTGTCATGAAGCATCACAGGTAAAGAATTCACATTTTCACATTTTTCGACTTGCGGGCAAAAAATGACCATTTTACCATTTTCACTCAGAGAATATACCCTTGGACCCTTAAAAGATCCTCAGAGCCTCTCCTGTGGTCCGAACGGTGTAATTTCAAATCCTATGCATTCTCGAGTCTCCCTGCTCTAAGAAACTCATCACACACCAAACACTGCCCGAGAACAACAACAACCAATCTCTCAATCTATAGTAACCCTGGCCAAGAAATGACTCTTGCAGAAGCTCTCAGAAATTCATCCAATCTCTGAATCTAGATAGGTCAGTCACCATGTCTCGACCTCGACCTTAGCTTTAAATCTCTAGGTCTGAGAAGAGAATTTCGAAGTCTCGAACTTCTGAGAAATCTAAAATCTTCCCCAGAAGGTCAAAAAGCTATCTTCCCACCTTTTATTCTTATAGAGCCAGAATATTCTCTAGACCTCTCTAAATCAGGATCAGTCTGTGCCCGATTCTTTATAATCGCGAGGCCTTCAAAAAGTTGTCTAAGGAGCAAGGACTTTCACAAAGTCTATCTGCCAAGATTCCCTCAAATACTCCAAAAAGCACGACGAATCAGGTCTAAAAATTAGGTGCTTGACCGACTCCCAAAAGCACATCTGAAATCAGAAATTCAGATAGTCAGTGACTGTACCATTATAAATTTAGAGTCTCGAGACCATCAGATCCACATTAATTTACAGAAAATCTGTGGCCCAAGCAGTCATTTTTGCTTAAACCCAGAAAAAGCGGGTTTTGTCTATAATTGGCACGCGGAATGCCCTTAAAAGTTCTCTCAGACCCCGAACACGACAAGGCCAGAGCCATTTTCTTAGTTTCACCCCTGCCCTAGATAAAGCATTTCACAAACTCCTGGTTTAAGAAATGTCTAGTTATTCAATTTCACCCAGCTTCAAGTAGTTACAGAAACTCAATTCGCTCAAGCGACTTTGCTTTGAAAAACTCTCGACAGCTGCCCGGGGACCCAATGACCAATATGTCAGCTTTTGTAGCTCTCAGACTTCTCAAGATTCATATCCCCATTTGGTATTCTAAGCTATCCCCTTGAATTTTGCAACCAATGGGGTTTTGCCAAAAGGCATCCCCCATGTCACCTACATCTCTCCCTCCATCCACCCTTATTAGCACACCTCTCATATCACCATTAAATCAACAAAGACAAACCTAATCTAGCCCTCCATGCTGCCACTTCACCCATTCATGCTCCTTAGCTTAGATTGATCCCAACCCTTCACCTAGAGTTAATCCTAGCCCTCCACCTAGTTTAGGATAGACATCATCCTAACCCTCCATCTAGCAAACCCTATCCTTAATCTTAACCCTCCATTTCATGAATTTGGGGCTATAAATAGCCCCAAATTTGTGCACAATAGGGTTGGCAACTCAAAACCCTAAACCCCAAGTGAAAAGAGGAGGAAGAAGAAGAAAAAGTGGAAAATCACCCCAACCCTAGGCAAGGTAAACCTAAACCTAGCTCAAATTCATCATCCTTATTCAAAGTATATTAATTTGATAATTGTTATGTTTTCCATTTCATGCTAGAGCACTGCTCTAATTCGGGTACACAGTAGAAGCTCAACAGCCTTTACTTGATCTTATTTTTAACCAATTTCATTGATGATTTTCGTATGAATTTTTTAGAGGGCTACTTGACTCCAATTTTTACTATGTTAGACTAGACATATGTAGGATGTTGTGTATTTAATTTAATGATTTTAGGAGTTGTGGAAGGCCTCGAGATGGCCCCCCAAATAGACCCCAAAAAATGAGTCTTTTGAGACCTAGTTTTAGGAAATATTTGTTTATTTTAGTTTGAATTTTCTGTGAATGATCTTGAGCCCAATTTTCTATGTGATATTCCTCTATATCTCCCCTATTATCATGTTTAATTTCATGATTTTTGCAAAACCCTAAGGGCTCTAAAATCGAGAAATCTAGTTGCTGGATTTTCTACCAATAACTAACGCTTGTTTTTTAGTGAATTAAAAAAAAGAGTTGACAAACAGGCATCATAGGAAAAACAGGTGTTGAGATCTAGGACCCACCCTAGGAAACCCTAATTTTTCCTCAGTCCTGTCCCATGACATACATAGCCTTTGAGAGCCATTCCTGTGCATACGCACCTCTATGGGCCCTTATCTCTGTCCCAATGCCTGTTTGCTAAAAAGCAGGAGTTGGATGGAAATTCAGGCTATGGGATGACTTTCAAGCATTAAGCTTGGGTCTTTAAAATATATATATTTTTAAATTGTCTAAGTGTGAGTCAACCCTAGGGCTAATGTCAAGACCTAGGAGAGACCCCACCCCTCTAGGCCCCACTGTGGTGGCCCAAAAAACTAAAATCGGTTGTTGGTTCAATACCTAATGCTTGTTTTTCCTTGAATTAAATTCAAGCCATGAACAAACAGGCGTCAGACAAAAAAAAAATAGGCATTAGGCTTGTGATAGATGACCGTAAGGCCTACTTTAGGAGATTATATCTCCACGTGGCCTATACCTAGGACCTCTAGGGTTACACAGTGTAACCCTAGATGATCATCCCTTCCCCAAACCACGGGTCCCATAGTATTGGGACCCACCAAACCCCCTTAAAAGATTACATAAAGGTGTTAACCTGATCAGATTGTCCAACGCCTGTTTTTCACCTTGAACTAAATTCAGGCGTTAGAAAAATAAGCGTTGAGATAAAAAAAGGCATTAGGCCTATAAACCAGAAAAATTATTTTCTTCCTCTTTCTTTCCATTCCTTTAGGGTGAACATCTAACCCTAAAAAGTTAACCAATAAGACATTTAGAGGGGTCCTTCATCCCTCTAAAGACCTAACACACGAGGGGTCTCCTGCATCTAAGATAAGATAAACTTAAGAACAGTTTATGGACTGTTCATAAGCCAACGCCTATTTTTTTACCCTGAATTAAATTCAGGCGTTGGAAAAACAAGCGTTCGGCTTGAGAAAAATTTAGCTAATCTTTAATTAAAACTAAATGAAGTTTCGACATTACAATTTACAGTTAACAAAGCATGGACATACACATAGAATCAAAACTCATATGAATGGGAGAAGCAACCCTAAAAAGGTGGGTATTTGGGGTGCCTAGCACCTTCCTCAAGTGCAACCAAACAACTTACCCTAAATCTCAGGAACTCAGACTAGTACTAGGAGTTAAACCCTAGACTTTCGAGTTTAGATTTCTTTTTTTCTCTGAAGAAGAGAACCGATGTCCAACTCCGTCGGTTAACCCCGAGTTGGTGGTGACTCCAAACAAAAGCACCAAACCCCTTGCACAAGAAAGGGATTTGGCATCCAAACCCCACATAAAGACACAAAAACAGGCACCCTACCCCAGTGCCCCCGCAACGACCCGAAAAGGGGCTAAACGCCAGAAGTGGGTGCACCGATGTCCATAGAATGGTGACTCCACTGGGGATTCTATTTAATCTCCTTATATATGAGTTTTATCTATGTTGTATACATGCTTTCATTTGTACATTCATTTTTCACATGTTTGTATATTTTCTCACATGCCTATTTGCTTTATCACATGTCTACTTGCTTTGAATTAGTCTTAGGTCACATCATTAGTTAGTTAGGATAACACTCCATCTTTAACAATTACTTCAAATTGCCATGCATAAGATAGAAAACATGCTCATATAGCTTTAGGGCAGCTTGAATTAGTTAGTAGGATCAAAATTCACATTTGAAAAACTTGTATGCAACACATCTCTGTTATTTTACGTTTTGCACAAAATGAGTCCAAGGACATGACATTGCACCAATACATCACTCTCATGAGCCTTTATCTAGGTCATTACTCACCAATGGACTAACATTGGATCACCATATAGGTGAAAACAACATCTGAGTAGTTGTTGCTTTGTCAACGCAGCCATTCCGAGATACCTAAGCTAGTTACCACTCTATGATCTGATCTTTTTCGAGGAGGTGTTTCGACTAGTACACTCATCTTTTAGAATCTCAAAAGGCATGCATATTTAGTCATTTGTAGGTTAGAGTTTTTAGGCTACACTCAATAGCTTAAAGGTCTAGCTTTAGGTTTGATTGCCGTGATTTTTGACTGATTGCTTGCATGATTGATTAAATGGAACCAGGAATTCATATCTGACTTTATAAAAGTAGTCCAAATTATTTTTTAGATAGTTAGGTCCTGATTTTACCTTCTTGTTTAAATTTGAATATCTCTCACCCTTTTACGTAAACGCGATAGCACAGATTGCTTAGACATTCCACGAGTAGAACAAACAAATAAACCAAACCATGAAAGAAGTAAAGAAAATGAATAAAAGTCATCCTCAAAAAAGCTAAAATGTACAACCAATCTGATGTCCAAGCATCCTTCAAATAAAAAAAATAAAAACCTCAAAACAGGTCTAAAAGTCATCCTGGGTTAACATATACAACCAAAAAAATGTTTAATTACACCCCCTCAATAAAAAAAGAAAAAAAAAGAGAAAGTCCCAATCTCCAATCACTCATCCGAGTTGCTGCCCACGTACTCTATTGTCCCCTTCCTGGCCCTCTGCTTTACCCTCCTCTTAGAGTACGAATGGCCAACACCATATCGAACTCTATCATCACCATGGGCTGGAACATTGGCACGTCTCCGCGCAGTCAGAAGAGGACTGTCATCAATCCGCAGGGGAGCCACCTCTAATACGCTACTAGGCACTAGAGTAGTCTGTAACTTAGGCTCTCCTGATCTCAGGCACCCTCATAGCCTGCTCCCCACCAACCTCAGTCTCTCTCACAGGCTGCTCTCCTGTGGGATGCTCCTCCCCAGTCTACTCTTCCCTTGGTTGCTAAACCCCGGGCTCAGCATGAGGCATCTCAGTGTCTCTAGCAATATTCCCCATGTCTCCTGGGATGGGGATCTGTCTCTATAACTGCAAAACCAAAATACACGTCAAAACCATAAACCAAAAGATAAACAATAACAAAACAAAATAAAATGGTGATATAATTACCTCCTCTACCTCGGCCTGATGTGTGGCTTTCATGGCCACAACCTCAGTTAGATGGGCTTGGTGTTTTTGCCCTACCAGGGTCAAACACCTAGCCAACTTCTAGAGGGTACTGAGGTACACCTCCCTAGAAACCTGTGCAAATACACAATACACTGTTTACAAAAATTTAATTGAAATGTTTAAATAAATCCAAACCGTACCTAAGTCATCGCCTCGGGAGCCATCCAACCCTCAAGAATCTCGGCCTTACGTAAAGGTTCCTCGGTGACCCCACCCTCGAGGTCGATCATAGGTACCACCTCAGGGATCAAGCCCATCAGGTTAGGCTCAACTAGGGGCACTCTCCTCTTCCTCCCTCGTCGGACTGGAGGTGCAGGCTCCTCTGGGGGTTGTCCAGCAACAACCTATCAAAATTGAGCAAGTATTGTCAAATTTCAAAACAAAACATAAAATGTCTTTCAAAAGTAAAAAAATGAACAAACTCAACTCACTAGAGGCTCCACGGGCCCACCCAAAGGCCCACAAGTCTGAGTGGTCCACCACTCATGATAATGTCGGGCTCTGTCCAAGAAAGCTACGGCCTCGATGCGCTCATCCCTCGGCCAGTGGCACCCTTAGTGTCATTCACACCTAGGGGTGAGTGTGAGACTATGAACTCCTCTACACCACCTCCGACCTGTTGCCAACACCTCTCACCGAGGTATATGGTCACTTCACCCAAAGCCACCAGCACCACCCTCTAGCGAGACCAATCCCAAGCCAAGTTTTGGTATCGGGCAACATTTTCCTCCAAACCCCAATGCAACCATTGGGCGCCATTTCATCTGCACAAGCACGATAGAGTTTAGAAAATGATTTACAAAAAATAATAATGAACAAGATCATGAAAAAGCATTGTGTACTTACATGGTCGACTGTGAGAAGATCCAACTCATGTCGGAAGGTCGAGATCAACTTCCGGGTCTTGTGGTGGATAGTCTTCTACCTCGCTATGCAAGGGAAATGGAGCACCTCCTCACCCCTCCACCTAGGAGCCAAGGAGGGGAAGTGCTCATAGCACCACACCTGTAAAAACAAGAAAGAATAAGATAAGGCTAAGATCGGATGAAGTATCAAGTCAAATAAAACAAAAACTTGAAAGAAAACAAATAAAATGAAAATCATACCTCATATAGAAAGCATAGGCCCACAAAAGCATAAGGGCATTGTCCGACCAAAATCTAGCTCATATTGAGGTACATCCACCCAAGGGCAGATCTACCCCAACTCCGCGTGGAGACCAAGTCTAAGTTCTCTAAAGCCGGTAGTAAGTAGAAGTAGACTCTATCGCTCTTCCCGCAAAAGATCGAGCGGGTCACCATGTACAGTAGGAAGGCTCATATGCCTTCTCCGCCAGTGTACTGTCGTTCATGGCCCAGACATAGTCTTTCTCGAACGTCGATGGAAGGACACCCTTGGTGCCCTTATATATCATAGGTTGTGGCCCGATGCAGTGAGCCACCAAGTCAGCGTCAAAATCTTCCAAGCTCGATGGAGGTGTCTCATCCATGGAAAGCCCGATCATCATAAAGAAATCAATCTGGGGCATCCCGATCTCCCCCACTGAATGATGGAAAGTTCAAGTGATGGGGGACCACCTCTTTGCAAGGGCCATCAATAGGGCTTTGTCGGCCAACAACATTGGAAGGGTCAAGAAATGGCTGAAACCCATAGCCTTAACTCTCTCTTGAACATCGGCGCACATCCGGGCCCACAACCCCAAAACCCTGGACCATGAACCATGGCGTTTGAACTATCCCCTTATCCTACAAAAATAAATGTGTTAAAACATGTTAGAACAGTATTTAAAATCAAAAAGAATAAAAAAAAATGCAAAAAGAAGCAAAAAATATCAAAGTAACAAATTTGTCTTTCAGGCTTAATGCCTGTTTGTTAGGCTAACGCCTGTTTTTCTCAATGCCTATTTTTGAAAACAGGTAAAAAATAGGCGTTATGCCTGTAATTTAGGGCACTGATTTTCAAGCACTGGAAAACCCAAAAATCACCAAAAAATACACAAAAACCTATTTTAAAGCATGCATAAATCAAAATCAAACTGACATAACTCTACTTAAATGAATTCAAACATAAGAATCCAATGTAATCCAAAGAAAAATGCAAAAAAAATAATAATAATAAACAACAAAAACTTGAAATCAAAATGAAAATAATTCAATGTAAAAGAAATTTACAAAAGCATAAAAACTTGTGATCAAGTTAAAAAGTTTACCTCATCCATAACTGGGTGCTTCCATAGAGCTTTCTCT
Source organism: Platanus orientalis (assembly GCA_025762735.1). NCBI lineage: Eukaryota > Viridiplantae > Streptophyta > Magnoliopsida > Proteales > Platanaceae > Platanus > Platanus orientalis. The sequence continues at coordinate 8,350 of JAOXJP010231081.1, read as the reverse complement.
TGCATCAAGAAAAGTGGAAAGTGATGGCTTGATTCTGCTTGACTCATTGTCATCAAAAGCACAAACAAAAAGAAGAACTTTTGGTTAAAAGTTTAAAAATGAAGAAAGAAACTAACTTGTTGGGACCTCTGCACTGTTTTGTAATTGAAAATAGCAAAGGGAAACCCAAAAGGACAAATGAAAACTGTCGCAGGTCATCTAAACCTGTAACTGGTTTCAAATCCTGATTGTGCTCCTAACACCTGTTTTTTAATTGAATTAAAAATAGGCGTTGAGGCAACAAACAGGCGTTAGGCTTAATTTCTATAGAATGTTATTTTTTGCTATAAAATGACATTTTTAACCCTGTGTTCATGTCTATTTTCATAGACATGGCTCATAAACTGGTATAATTAGATGCATACCCCACCATCTCTGTAAAGTTTACAAATTCCCTAATTTCCCTTCCCCCTAAAGAACAGGAAATTTAGAAAAATCAAAGCCGGCTAGGGGCAACATTGGCTCTAGCCCAAATCAATCTGGATTGGCCACTGATAGAAGCAACCATTTCCTTCTGGGATCCGACATCTATGGTTTTTCACTTCAGATAATAAGAACTCATGGCTATTGAGGAGATCAAATCCTTTTTAGATTGGGAATATTATCTTGGCGCCAGTGCCATAATTCTAGTACACAAGCCTAGCTATTTGAAAAGCTTCCACACATTGGAAATCTCCAAAGCCTCCCTACACAAGGAAGCCACAGGAGAATATTTACACTGTCCTTTTGACCTTTTAATGGAAAAAAGTTGGAAGAAAGTTGGTGACTTCAACAACCCCGTTAAATTCAAAGCATTCACCTTAGTTGTCTTGGGACAACTCTTGTTGTCACATAGTTGTCATGGCATCCACAACATCTTACTCGACATCTTAGATCAACACCTTCAGAAGAAAACACTCACACCTATGATCATCTCAGAGACTATCTCTAGCCTCTCACATTGTGCCTGACATCCCAAAGGTTAACTATATGGTTGTCCAACTTTCTTACAAGATTGGTTGCAGGAACATCTATCTGCCCTTGCATCTTTCCCGACTTATGTGTCACGAGATCTAGCTCCGGCATAGATCAATGTCAAAAGCCAACCTTTGCCAAACAAAACAACTACATCAGGATATCAGAACCTGTTAGCTGTCATGCTTCCTGAACAGATCATTTGGCGTATCATATGGCACAAAGCACGTTACCTACTCCTTGCTACCAAAGACCGCACATATATGGTCATTACTGTAGTCCACCAGAGCACTCCCTATGTACCCATATGCGCTCTTCGGTAATTGGCACTGAGACAAGAACTATTCGACTTCCCCATGATTTTTGTAGATATATGCAAACTTGATCACCGTACATCCAATCATACGCGGTCTACATTAGCTGCTCTATGGGATAGCTCGCACACTGGAGTCTTAGGACATCCACAGCTAGTATCCGCAAAGACACAGGCCATGACACCAGCATATGAGCATTGGCTTCTATGTGAGCCTCCTCTACAACCTGCCACACCATCATCATATACTTCTTCGAACAATAGATAATGCATCAAATCAACGTCGTCATCACATATAGAGCCTTCTCACACTCAAGTAGAGTATGAGTGTGCATTGTCAGACCTAGCCGAGGAACGGGCTTCACATGCCCCAACCAAAACTACCTTAGAAGTTGAGATACTTTTACATACAGAGGCTGAGGTCTCACGTGAGTGTACCCAACATTGGAATGAAACTCAAGCAGAGCTCATTCACTCTCTAAAGAGTGAGCTCAATGATAGTAGGGCCTCCCACGAAGACTTGGGACTTGAGATGAGGTGCAACAATAGCATGGCTTTTGTGCAGAATCAATGGATACAGTCATGGGTTCACAAGCTGAGAGAATACATTTTCTCTTTAGGTTATGAACCGGTGCCACCTCCACCACCTCTAGCAATGCCTGATCTTTAAATTTACATTTCATGTTGTCTTTTGATGTATTGGGGCATGTACCCCCTCCTTTTGTAATCATTTTCCGATATGTATATAATGTACAAAGTGTTTTTGTTTCCAAAATCTTGCAGTTAAGATTAAAGGACCTAAATTCACCAGAATGACATATGCACTTGTAAAAGCATCTAACTATCAATTATAAATGAATGTAAAGAATGAACCTTGCAAAGTAAATAAACCTTTCTTTTCCTTCAAAGCAAGTTAAACAAGCTACAATTGCTCCCCCAGAGACTCCCCTGCAAAAGCGGAAGAAGGCACAATGGAGCAAAGCTATGGCAGACAAGTCATCATCTCCTCCTACCACAAGCATTACACCGCCTACCCTCCCAGAGACATCTGCGACAAACTTCCCTCTTGATAGGACCAGTCTTAAAGAAACTCCCTCAGAGGGATTCAAGTTGGAAGTGGAACGATTGATGGGGGACTTCATGTCCCAGCATGGTTGGACATCCACCCCAATTTCTGGTCAAACCTCTTCATTGCCTCAAACCTCTTCACCACCCCTTGGCCAACCCAACACTAATGAGCAGCCTCGAATTCCTACCCTCTCCGAGTTTGAGAAGTTGATGTTTGAATATTTAATGAAACGAGGACCTCATAGCCAAGGTACAATATTTGAGTCATCACCTTCCAATAATGTTATGCAAATTCTCCCGCATGGTCAGGCCTATACACAGGCCCCACTTATGTCACGGCCCCGCTCTGACCCACAACTTCATATATGCGGCCAGAGCACTGGACCATATTCGACCTTGAAGAACAGTATGGGCCTTCGACATAAAGTAAGAAAGGAGAGGAAAAGGATGAGACTAGTGCACAAATAGTAAAGCTTGCCACAAAATTGGAATTGATGGAGGGGGGACAGTTCCCCATCTCTATGGATTTTGAGGATCTTTGCATCCACCTCCGAGGTGTGCTACCACTGAACTTTCTGATGCCCAATGTGGAGAATTACGATGGTACCACCTGCCCCAGGATGCATCTCTGCATGTATTGCAATGCTATGTTCTAGTGGGGACATGATGAGCGGATCCTGGTCTAGATGTTTGGCCATAGCCTAGAAAAGAATGCAGGGAAATGGTTGGCAAGCTAAGAGAAGAGTAATATCAGCACGTGGAGGGCCCTGACATGGTCATTCCTTAATCATTACAGATTCAACCTTGAGTTACTCCCAACCAGGGAAGAGATCGAAGGAATGAGGCCTGCCTTAGGAGAGAGTATCAGGGATTTTGCATATAGATGGAGATTGAAGACCTCCAACTTAAAACATCCTATGTTCGAAGAGGACATGATATCAACCTTCATGAGGACACTGGGTCCTACATACTAGCTAATGCTTCTGACCGCATCACAGAATAATTTCGCTGAGGTTATCGAGAAAGCTACAAAAGTAAAGTTGGCCATCAAAGCAGGCTTGGTACCGGATGCACCTCTTACTCTAGCCAGTTCCACCAAAAACACTCTAAAGAAGGCAGCTACCACCCGGCCAGAAGCCAACCTGGTGCAAACCATTGAGGTCCCTTGGCCTAGCTAGAACAACGGTCATGTTTTGCCTCCGCCGCAGTCGACTCAAAGCTACCCTACAACCATGCATATCATTTCCCCTTAAACACAACAATTCTACCAACCCAAATATCTGGGTGCGCTCGGAGAAGAAAGGAAGGAAAGAAAGTACACCCCTTTGCCCTACTCTTATAAGTACGTCATGGAGTATCTCATCAAGAAGAAGCTATTATAGCTGATTGACCCAAGACCTCCACCTTACCCTTTGCCCTACCGCTATAACCAAGCAAAGAATTGTAAATATCACTAGACTCCAAGGCACACTCTCGACAGGTATTTCCGCTTAAAGCATGACATTTGACCTGATTGATGAGGGTAAAGTATCATTTGACCCTACACCCACCAATCCTCCATCAAACTCCAACATCATTCCAAATCCACTCCCTAACCACAAGCCACCAAAGGGGGTCAATATGATAGGTACCACCAGCACCCAATTTAACCATGCCAGCTACATCACCAAGATCTCAGAATCCAAGAAATTCATCTTTCTGCTTGACATCAATCACGTGTCCGCCATAGACACATACTGCTTTGAGCCTATTCCCCCTCCTAAGTATGAGCACTTGCTCACAAATATGTGGAATGTGGCCCTGGATAGCCCAATCACAGTTCTTCCCCCTGATATCAACATATACGGGGAAGATTTAGCAACTCATGACCCTTTTTCATCATCCCATATCATCCCACCACCATCATTATATACCCAGATTATAGACCTTTCATCTCCTTACCAAGTCATCAACATTCCTCCACTAACCAGAATCCAATACCTGCTGAATAAAGTCCCTTTGGGCTAACCTAGTCGGGGAAGTTTTAGATTCTAAATTTTCAAAGGATGAGCTGAAAGAGCTCACAGCTTTCCTTACTCGGTTGGGTAGAGTCTCCAAATTGGTCACAAGTCTGCATCCTGAAGGCAAAAGGAAAGAGAAAATGGTAGAAGAAGAAACTAAGACAGAGACATAGAGATAGGCCAGAGAAGCAAAAGAGAAGAAAGATAATGAGATTTTCAAAACTACTCACCTGTTCTTTGTTGAGCAATTATCCAAGACACCTGCATAAATCTCTATTTTGGGCCTTTTGCTAGCATTAGAGCAACACAAAGAGAGATTCCTGAGCATATTCAAAAAGTCCTTTGTAGACACCTCGATCACATAAGATAGATTGGAAAATATGGTGGCAAGGGTATCAATGCCATGAGTCATCACATTCTTAGAGGACAAAATCCCCGAGGGTAACACCGTACACAACAGAGCCATCTACATCATGGCACGCCACTCAGACATGTGTATTCCCCTCATCCTGGTAGACAATGGATCAACTTTGAATATCTACACCAAGGATACAGTAGGCACATTGGGAATTCCCTCAGACTGTGTGAAACCCAACCCATGTGACATATAAGCTTTCAACAATTCAGTGAGTCGTGGCTAAGGAGAAGTGTTCATTCCCCTAGTGATAGAAGGGAGAATGTTTCAAGTTCATTTTTAGATATTGAGCATACCATCCTCCTTCACAATGTTGTTGGGTAGACCGTGGATCCATCAGGTGGGCACCGTCCCATCCACTCTTCACCAGAATGTCAAATTCGTCATCAATGATGAGGTCATTACAATGCCAGTAGATACAGATGTCATCACAATGACAAGCCAAAAAATATTGGGAGTTTGGAACCTGCAAGCCCCAAATACATTCACCTCATATCAGTTTGAGGTTGTACATATAGAGAAAGAGGCAGCAGAGTTAAAGAGGAAGGTTGAAATACTTCCACAAAAGTTCAACATTATGGCCAGAATGAAGTTTGATCTGAACAAAGGCCTAGGCAAGTATTCTCAAGGAAGGAAGAGCCCCATCAAGGCCATCAAAATACTATATAAGGCAAGCCTAGGGTTCAAACCTCTCCTCAAGCATTAGTTCAAGAAGAACAACAAGAAGAAAGTAGGTTGCAAGATCGCATTAAATTTTACAACAACTTCTGAACTCTCCAAGACCTACAATATCCAGCTAGCTAATTCACCAGCTCAGAAAGAATCATCCAAGCCCAGCACATAACACATACATATAAAACTAGTTACAATTCCACCTCCAACTATCAGTCAACATCCCACCTATCATCTCGAAGGTGCTTGTCACACCCACATGACCAACCCTAAGTTGTCTGTCCCTGAGATTGGGGAATGTTCAACCCCCAACATCTCAGAACATAAGGAAGACATCCCAACTCCTTTAAGTCTACTCTCACTCCCCGGTGATGTCAAAGAAACACTACAATCAGTGATTACGAGTGGAGAACTAGACTTAGATGAGATTGACCCTAACCAAGTCATCATGCCGGAATCATGGGTACCTGTCAAAGCCACAGAGCATATTAGATGAGCCAACTCCATAGCAGTAGAAGATCAGGACCAGGTGATGAATGATTGAGAAAATAGGCTAGGAAGAGCCAACCCTTCTCTACTCCAGTTCAAGTTTTCAAAATCTTTTAGTCTTTTATTTTCACCCTTTTTGTATAATAACTACATAAGACTTGATCCCTACCGACTCATAATTGTCAAAAGCATTCGAATAATGCACCTATAAGGGGTATGTAGGCAACCTGAGACATAGCTTCAGGTCCAGTCACATTTGCAACAAAAAAAGTCTTTTGCTTTCTTTACCATTGTAGTTAAAGAACTACATGTGGCTTGATCTTGATAGACCAATGTTTTCAAAAGCACTCCTACCAAAAGTCAAGTATGTAGGCAACTTGAGAAGTAACTTCAAGCTCAGCTACTTTTCAAAAAACCAATGTAAATTTGGTCCACCCAGAGACCAAAACTACGCGTGACTTGATCCCAGTTGAACAAGCTTTATTAAGTTTGTGATTAGTGCAAACATCGGGTACGTAGGAAACTTGGAGTTGATTCCAAGTCCAGTTGCTTCTCAAGTATTACATACCCCTTTTTCATGTAAATTCATACTAAAAGCTTTTCTTTCAAAAACAGGAACAAGAAGAATGGAATGATGATGAAATGATGCCAAAAGAGGTGATCAAAGCCTTTAAGTGCTAAGAGAACCAAAATCTTCCATAAGTAGATGACATCCAAGAGATCAATCTTGGGTCAGAAACTATGCCTAGAGTTGTAAAAATTAGAACCCCTAGCACTTCAGATCTGGGGCTTGCCCTGTTGAACTTACTTAGAGAATACATCAACATCTTCGCCTGGACTTATGCAAACATGCTTGGTCTGAATATAGACCTTGTCACTCATAAGCTTCCCACTTACCTGGATATTCATCCCATCAAGCAAAGACCTAGGCATCTACGACCACAAAGGTCCCTAGCCCTTAAAGAAAAAATAAAAAAACAACTAGATGTAGGCTTCCTTCTATTTGTCCAATATCCCTAATGGTTAGCCAACATTATCCCTGTTCCTAAGGACGACAAAGTTTGAATGTGCATAGATTACAGAGATGTAAACAAAGCTAGTCCCAAAGATGAATTTCCTTTACCCCACATTGATGTGCTCATCGACAGTACTGTCAGACACGAGATGACGTCCTTCATGGATGGATTCTTAGGCTACAATCAAATCAAGATGTCAGTGGAAGACAGTGAGAAGACTACTTTCACAACCCCGTGGGGCATATTCTGCTACAAAGTAATGCCCTTTGGTCTCAAGAATGTGAGGCAACATAATAGTGGGCCATGATTGCCATCTTCCACAACATGATCAACAAAGAAATAAAGGTCTATGTAGATGACATGATTGTCAAATCCCATCACAAGGAAGACCACCTGAGCCATTTGTAAAAGCTGTTTGCCCATCTCAGAAAGTACAAATTGAAGCTGAACCCGAACAAGTGCATCTTTGGAGCCTCTCATGGGAAATTGTTAGGCTTCATCATCAGTGAAAGAGGCATATAAGTTGATCCATCCAAGGCTAAAGCAATCATTGGAATGCCTACACCTCGCATAGAGAAGGATGTACACAGTTTCTTAGAGCATATTCAATACATCAATCATTTCATTACTCACCTCACTCTTATCTGTGAGCCCCTGTTCAAACTATTGAGGAAGAATGTTCCAACCCAATGGAGCTGTGATTGTTAAGCTACTTTTGACAAGATCAAGAATTATCTGCTAAGTCCACCTATATTGATCTCTCTAGAGCCATAATGCCTGTTCATTCTGTATCTGATTGTGTATGACAAATCTATGGGATGCGTGCTAGGACAACATGACAAAACAGGAAAGAAAGAATAAGCCATTTACTATCTCAGTAAGTGTTTCATGGACTACGAAACCAGATACACGCCTCTTGAGAAGACCTCTCTCTCCCTAGTCTATATCACCAAAATATTTTGGCACTATTTTCTTTCATACAAAGTATTTCTAATATCTCGGATAAATCCCATTAAGTATTTATTTGAGAAACCAATAACTATAGGAAGAACTGCCCAACGGCTCATGATGCTATCAGAATTTGACATCACATATGTCTCACAGAAAGCTATCAAAGGGCAAGCCATAGCCGATTTCTTAGCAAATGAACCTTCATCTTTAAAATTTGACTTCCTAGATGAACACATACTTTGTGTTGAAGTTGAATCAAGCAAGATAATCAGATGGAAAGATGTGTTTCAACAGAGCCATCAATTAGTTAGGCTACGGAATTGGAGTTGTGCTCATTTCCCCTATAGGTGTCTTCATTCCAATTGCCGTAAGACTACACTTTCAATGCACCAACAATATAGCTGAGTATGAAGCTTGCATCATTGGTTTGAAA
>JAOXJP010231080.1:0-39091 GCA_025762735.1 Platanus orientalis | reverse complement strand
GTTCATGCATGTCTGTTTTAGTGAAGTTAATAACTTTTTCCCCCTTCTTGTAATTTATGGTGATTTTATTCTTTCTGTTAAACATTATGTCATACATCCTTAATAATCGATTTTTTTTCTTGAATCTTTGATTGAACAATGCAGTCAAAGACACTCTGATAAATACATACCAAACATTCTGCAGAGAGTAATTATTTGATATTGATTTTGGTACCTGGGATTTATCTTCATACACCCTAAGATCGAAAATGGAAAGCAAATACTCGGCTGAGATGTTGAAGTAATTTCTTTTTCTTTTCTCTTGGAGTTACTTATCGTATATTCAGTTAGAGTAGAGTCAATCTCGTTTCAATTTGTTGAGTGCAGGCATTTGGAGAAGCAAAGTGAGGTCCTTATGGATGCATATAGGTCAATGTCACACGAGCTACATAGACTTCAGGTTGTTCTTTGAATTTACGATTGGGTTATCTTTCTTTAGATGTGTGGTAGTTCTATTTGTAATGCTCTTGTTATTGTTTGTTTCCCTGTGTTTACGTGGAAAGTTGCTGATTTTGTTGTGTTTTGAAGGTAGAGGAAGAGATGTTGATGCTCAAATTTTATGAAGCTATGTCGGCTCAAGGCATAATTAAAAAGGTATGTTCTCTGTTAGAATTGGATCTTTGAATGGAGTTTTCATTGCTTTTTATAGTTTTTATTTATTTATTTATTTTTGTTTCATGACCTTCTTAGAATGCTGCTATTTCTTGTTGTAGCATGGAAAGTGGATTTAATGGCCTTGGCAAGAATTTAGAATCCGAAAAAATGGAAAGCAAGAGTACTTCCCTTGCTATTTTTTTTCTCTCTTTATCTTGTTCTTTTAACTTCTATTTTTTTTTCTTTTTCTTTTTTTTTTGGTATTCATTCGTTCAATTGATCTTTTGTCAACATGTGGTGGTTGAGTTTGATTCTTTAATAAGAACTTGTTACTTGAATCATTTTTCAAATTGAGTAAGGAAGTCCATCCATATTAGAGGTAGCATGTGGTTTCTTTTGAGATTTTCCTAGGCTGCGTCTGGTTGCAAGGGATGTAATGGAGGGTGATGGAAAAGAAAGTGCAGTAATGAAAGCAGAAGTGAAAGAAAGGAAAGGGTTGAATAGTTGCCTTTTTCAGCTGTGATTGGTTGCCAAGCAATCAGTTAAAATTTTTTTTCCTACTTTTTAATTTGTTAAAATGACCATGCGGGCACTGCTTCTCCAGTTCTCCATCTCCAGCTCCACACCACCTTGTCAATGTTATCCATTGATAAGGACTGAGACAGAGGTATTATATTGCTAGTCCGTGAAGCAACCTGACAGCTAATGGCCTCTCCATCAAAATGCTCTTTGGTCGATCTGGTAGACCACGAGGAGAAAGTCCCAACCGAGATCAGACTATCAGAGTTCCTTTTTTCCACCCTTTGTCCCATCGCGATGACGATGTCAGTAAAGTCATCAGAATACAAGTTTGAATGGACCCCATATATGTTGGATATTTTTGAAGTTTACAGGTCCGAACATTCCAAAATATTGCGAAAGATCAAAAAAATGATCAAAACCATCCCCCTCTCCGTCTATACCTCCAAAGGCATGAGCATGAGAGGGTCTTTCGACATTGGCCGTGACTGCCATTTGTATGCTCAAGTTTGACAAAAATGACCGTGTTTGTACTCTCCCCATCTATGCCCACCACTTTCATGTTAATTGCATTGATATGTGGCTTAGGTTTCATGCCAATTGTCTTCTTTGCCATGCTGGAATATTCTGTCCAGAATCTCTATTTGATCCTTTAATGGCTCTGAGAATCTGGCTGAACCTAGATGGCAGTGTCTTCGAAAGCATACTCCTCAGGTTGCCAAGTGAAGGGCATTGTAATCTGATGCACTGGCGGCAGAAGAAACGAGAGTTATGACAGGAATCGTGTGATTGAAAAAATGAAAAAAAGAAGAAACACCATGCAAAGAGCAATGATCGAGGAAGATGACTGTTGGAGCTTGTTCTCATGAAATCCAACTGTTTCCAATCTTTTAAGTTGGAAAACAATCTCATCCCATTTATACTGATCTCAGAATCATTGGGAATGACACTTGCTTTGAGGCTTATGTCCACCAGACAACTAAGGGGGAGAAATTCTGAAATGCTCGGAATGCCATAGGGGATTCAGAGGGTTTGTGCTGATTCCCTTGCAACCAGACAAGGCCTTAGGGATAACCATGTTTAAGGGTGTGGCTACTTGCTTCTATGTTTATTTTCTTAGCCCGTTAAGTGAGAGTATTAATTTCTTAGCAGTGTTTTTTGACTGGTTTTTATATACAAACCCAGTGCTCCGAAAGACATGCCTTTTTAACAGTGTAGTTAGTGCGTCGGCTTATTGGTCTCATAGTTCCAAAGTGCTAGGGGGAACAGGATTCGTGTAGCCGATCCCAAATAGTTGGGATAAGGCTGTATGTTGTTGTTGTAATTTTTTTTTTAAATGTGGTGAAATTATTCTCTCTCTCTCTCTCTATATATATATATATATATATATATAAGGGTCACTGCTTTGGTGCAATGGTAGTGACTCGGGCTGCCAGCATGAAAATGTGGGTTCAAGTCTCGTGAGCAGCCACTTTGTGCCAAAAAAGCCAAAGGTTAGGTCTGTCTCCGAATTAACCCTCCCAGCACCCTGTAGTTATGGGACCAGCACTGGGTTATGACCTATATATATAAGTGCATGTGTGTGTGCGTGTGCTTGTTTGATGTGTCCAAGCTGTTGGGATTGAATTATGGGCCTGAGAAATACACTCAGAAGGTCCGTAAGGATTAGTCTATAAGCTTAACACATAGGGCGGCAGTCTAAAAGAAAATTTTGTCAAGTTGTAAAGATAGCTTGACCAGATTCTTTATGCTTCCTTTCATTTAATTCTGTTTTAGCAAAGATTGTCAAGTTATAAAGAGAGCTCAAGCAAGTTCGTTATGTTTTCTTTCATTTAATTCTTGTTTAGTTTCAAGATTTTAAAATAGAACTCTTAGATCTGTTAAGAGTTATTTTATTGCTGTATCTAGAAAGTTCATTTTACATAAAAGTAGGAGCTTCTTTCTAAAAATGGTTTTTTTTTGTTGTTGGTGGGTTTAATTGGGAAAGGTGTTACCTTTAATTTTCTTTGTATACATGTTTACTTGATGGGGCTGAGACATTGAGTTTGAATATTGAAATAAAGTTCCAATTTAAGTGGACAATGTGAATTTCTTCGTGACTCTTTTAAGGTAGTTTCATTGATCAAGAAGGAGAAAATACAGCATGAGGGATGCTCTTATAGCGACTACAACTCTAAATCAAAGGATTCTATTGTTATAAGGCTTTAATAGCCAATGAGTTAGTCACAATTTAGGAAGTTATTTCATTTCATTTAAAGATGTTTAAAGTAGGGATTTAAGTGCTGGTCAACAGCCTATTAGAGCAGTGTTTATGAGATCTAATTAGAGTAGATTTGGAATTATAAGTCTTTATTTAAGCTTGGTCGTATAGGGCTGTAAACACATTGGAATATTAGAATAAAGATTGAAGATTTGGTGTCCACGAGTGGTGGTGTCAAGGTATCTCTTTCTCTCTCTTGAGGCAAGTAATTTTCTCTCTCTTCTTGTTCGACAACTTCTCTATTGCTCCTCTTCTTGTTTCTCTCTTATTCTTCTTGATTATTGCTTAATTCTTGCTGATTTCATTAGTTCAATTGCACTGTTAGTGATTAATTGATTAAAAATTTCACAAGAATCCCTCTTTTTCATGTTTTCTTGAACCAGAAAACTTCAATCAGACGTAATCCTACCATCTTCTCCAATTTCCCCTCCAAGCAACCCTAAAGAACCTTCATCCCCAACTTCTAAACCCTATTTCCCCCTTCTTTAAGCTCTAATCTACCTAATACACCAATTCCCCATTGTCTTCTATCAAGAAACCCAAGAAAACCCTAATCTATACCTGTCGGCCACCCCAAGGTCCTTTCTTTCCAAGGAAACTTCAAGACCTCTATTTCTAAACCTGCGGCAGCCTGACCTACCCAATTCCTTCAATTCTCCTTCATCAAAACCCAAAACCCAGATTTTTGGGCTTTGTGGCAACATTAATAGCCCACAGCCCTTGCTGATTTCAATCAGCAGTCCAAACCCCTTTAAAAGGCCTGTCTTGCAGCTCCTATTCCAGCCCCAAATTCTGCTGGATTTTATCAGCAGATCAAAACCTAGTAAAACCCCACCAATCGGACCCTCTTGAACAGGCCCAAACCAGCCAGTTAAACCCTCCATCAGCCCTTTCTGCTTGCCTTTAATAAGTCCTTGTTTATTCCCTTAAACAACCACTGTTCTTGCCTTTAGCAGCCCACGATGATGGGGACAAGGAGGTGCACGTTGGACCCGCATTGTGTGTGGGTGGGTCCTATGCGATGGAGGATCATATTTGATAGTGTGGAGCATGTTTTAGAGCTGTTTTGTGTTTATTTGTCAACGTATTTTAAGTTTTAGGGGTCTTATTTAAAGGTTTAATAGAGTAGGGTCTTAGTTGCAATTAGTGGAGTTTAGAGAGTTATTTATGAATTTCTTTATTTTAGTAAATGGGGTTCGTTGTTAATTTATGTTTTAATGGGCTGAAATGTATAATTTTCTTAGTGTGGGCGGCATTATAAACCTTCTCCAAGTTAGAATAGAAGGGAAGAATAATATAGGATTTTAAAAATCAGATTTTTTTGCACTTTCACGGTTGGAGTATTCCTTGCATGTGTGTGTTGTTGGAAACCTTAAACTAGGAGTGGTTTTCCCCTTTGGAGTTTATGTGAGGTAGGTGGAGGCCTAGTGGGTATCCTCTCTTCCCTATCTTTTCCTTTCTTAATCCTAGTTTGTTAAGAATATGTATTGTCAATCCCATAGTCAAAACAGGTGAATTGTTATGCAATGTGTCAAGTCCAAGATAGGGTTCCAAGTTTAAAAAAAAGAAGACCAAGAGGGACCAAAAGACGTACAAGATCAAGACAAATGACAAGTCAAACAAAAGAAGAACAAGACCTAGACTCAAGATGAAGAAGCGATTCAAAGATGCTAAAGCTGAAGACTGACAAAGCAAAGTTGGAAGGATGCTCATGACAAGCACAACCTCGAAAATCATCCACACTTTGCACAATGCACTAAAACAATTAAAGTAAAACCTAAGATAAAGTGTGAGGTGCTAAAAGGGGTCTTTAGACAATTGTGATTGTCTAAAAAAAATTGAGAGAGAAAGACTCAACTTAAAAAAAGGGGACAGAACAAAAATTCAGGAAATACAGACCTTGATCACGGCTGATCGATCACAGATCTTGTGATCAATCAGAAGTGGAATTTCAACAGACTTTGAATTTTCCGAGAGTTGTGATCCTTAAGCCTGATCGATCACACCTTCGTGATCAATCACGAAAAAGTGTGATTGATCATGACCGCAAATTTCATAAAACTCATGTTTTATTTTTGAGATTCCAATCCGAGATTTCTCAGGACATGTCCGTTAGGAAGTGTTCTGATCCTATGGACTAAGGTTAGACCTAGATCTATAAAAGGGTAATCATACCCTAGGGTCTAAGGAGAGAGTGATTAATGAGAAAGAAAACTTTTTGCATAAGAAGAACGGCTAGTCTGAATGCTAGAAAACTTATTTGATTATTGAGTGATTGATCGCTGGTGTGAATATTTGAATGATCTCTTTCTGAGCATACTACTTCATATATCAAAAGAGGAGAAAATCATTGGCTATTCGTTGAAAGGAAATCGAAGAATCACAAGGTACTAAGCGTATTCACTGCTGCGTTTTCAAACTGTGAAAGAAAATGTATATCAGCTCGTAAGAATGAGCATCCACATTCAGTACTTCCTGCATTATCAACCTATATGAGGTAAACTTGTATTTATTCAATATTCTATTGTGTTAAATCCCTTCCGTCGGGGACACTGAAAGGAGCATTGCACTCTTCGGAGACATAGAGTATAGGTATAGCTTGCGTTGCAAGTAGAAAGGGTTTTGTGTAAATTTTACTTAGATTGTTTATATTTCAATCTGAATAAAATTACGGGAAGCTCTGGATTGAACTTTAGGAGTGGACGTAGGCCTAGTGCCGAACTACTATAAACATCTGCCTTGTGTTTGTGTGATTTGTCTTTGCTTTGTGTAAATTGTGATTGATGCAACTGTAGTTATCCTTGTGCATTATCTAATTGAGCAATAATCAATTAAATCATTGAGGACAATTGAATCACTCAAATTGACAAATTAAATAGCAAGGTTAATAACATAGGCAAAGCAAAACAAGAAAATTAAAAAGAGTATGACCAATCCTATTCACCCCCCCTCTAGGATAGAATTTCATAGTCTACACTTTTTTTTTTCTGCACATACCACCTAATAACATGCTCAATAGTTTTTAGTCCTGCATCACACGACTACCCCTCTTTCATCTTTTTCCCTTAGCCTTAACCCCTATCCCACCTTGCTAAAAATTTCAGACCATCCCCTACTTCTTGAAACCCAATTGATATCCTATCTTTCTCTTCAAGAACCTAATTTCAGCCTATTAAGTGATTCTTGAAATCTCTAATTGCATTTTCTTGCTCTTGTTGACCTTTTCAGTAATTGATTAATTATTAATTGTTGTAGGGCCTAATTTCATTGGTTACCCCACACCATATTAGTATTAGATCTAACCCTGTAACTTTTGGAAACCAAAAAAGAGAGTCTTTGCTAAACCTTGGAGATTTTAGGAAAACCCTAAAAGAGAAATTTTTAACTTTCCAAAACCCTAAAAATTTTGGGGTTCTTAAAAGGTGATCCAAACCCTACATTTGTTGAGCAAGACCTCAAAGCTTCATCATTGTGCCTTAGATTCATCATGGTGAGTAATACTACTCTTTCTATAAGGGTAGATGAGCAAGCTCAAGAGATTGAGACTACTAAGAGAGATTTGGGAGAATTGACTAGCCGGATGAATGTAATGGAAGCCAAATTGGAATCCATTCAAGCCCAATTGGAGGCACTTATTGCAGCCATGTCCAAGGAGGAAGAATTTGAGAAATCTCCAGTTCAAGCAGTGGGGGCATCCAATTCAGAGTCCCCTCCAAATGGTGTGCAACTTGGTGTACCTCTCATCAGTTCCAACATGAGGTGGTACCTCTCCGGAGAAATTTTTTTGATCAATTTGACACTCATCATTATGTTGTCCATCACGAGCTTGATAGGAGCACACTCCTAGATATGCTAGACTTTTATGGTGAGCACAATACGAAGATCTTTCTTGACTAGTTACACAACTTTGAGTCCTTTGATTGACATGAGGTTCCAGAAGGCCGGAGATAGATTTGTAGAAGCTAAGTTGAAGGGTATTGCTAGAATGTGATGGGACCAATTCAAAGAACATGCTAGGTGATGGGGTACTTTTCGAAACTGGAAAAATCTGAAGGCAACAATGAAATGCAAATTTGAGCCACCAGACTTTAAGCAATGACCTCACCTTCAGTTTACTCAATTACAATAGGGCACCATGTTAGTTGAGGAGTACATTTGCAGATTCTACCACATGGCTACTCGTGCTAAGTTCAAGTGGGACGATGACATCATGGTTGCCATGTACTTGTGTGGTTTGCAGCCCCAAATTGGAGTAGGATTGAGCTACAACCATGTACTTACCTTAGATGATGTTGTCCACATTATGTAGCAGGTAGATGAGAACTTAAAGAGAGTTCCTTTTAGGCGAGCTTTCTCTGAGAGTTATCCACAAGCTAAGAGTCATGGTACTGGATTTCCTACTAGTAGGACAACTAGTAAGCTGCAATCTAGTGGCATCACATCATCATTTTCCAGACCATCTAGAACCACTTTCTAATCCCGAGTCCAAAACCCAGATGGATCTATGTAGAAGGATAGAGGACCATGTTATCACTGCCATGGTTATGGTCATTTCTTTGCACAGTGCCCATAATGAGTCATGGATCTTTCCAACAAACACCTTATGAATGAAGAGGAGGGGGAGCTGTATGATCCATAATAAAATGTTGTCCATGAGGTGAAACATGCATTAGAGGATGTGCTTTAGGAGCTTGAGGATGATCAAGTAGTCTACATTCTATGTCAAGTGTTGACCATATGGGCAACATAGATGAAGACTGGTGTAGGAGCAACATTTTTAGGCACAAGTTAGGTGCAATGGGTAATAATGCTTCATGGTGATAAACGGAGCTAGTTGCACCAACGCTGTTTATGAGGATGCTTGCAGAAAGCTAGGCTTGAAGACAATACCATATCCAACTCCTTACAAAGTGGCGTAGGTGAACAACACCAACTTGAAAGTCAGTGAGAGGTGTTTGCTTACTTCATGGGAGAATTCTGAGACCAAGTCTTATGTGATGTCATTCCTATCAAGGTGTGCCATATTCTACTTGGACGGTCATGGTTATACGACAAGAAGGCACAACATTGCGAGCTCTAGAAACACCACAATTGGGAAATGAAGATAGTGCCAAGCCTAGGTGTGACGACCTTGAAGTTGAAGAAGACCGTCCGTTCATTCCTTCTACATCGTGTACCTTTTGAAGGCGACAGAATTCTTGGTTCACTCCCTAACTTAATGGGGTTGAGTTTTTGATGTAGTAGCCATTGAGTGGTTGGACACCACTTATCCTCTTTGGAGGCCCAAGGTCAAGCCCAATGCAAGACCTTGGAAGAGGGCTAGCAGGCCTTGGTAGTTTAGAGTCATTTACTTTATGATTTAGGGGTGTTTTGTTAGGAAATTATAGTCATAAGGGGTCTTTTTTAATAAGGCTTTTATGCCAAGGGGTTAAGTGCAGTTAGGGGGTCAATTTTAGTGTTATTTAAAGTTGTTTAGTAGGGCTGCTCGACAGCCACTTGAATTAGGGGGAATTATTCAAATCCTAATCACATTAGGATTTAGATTTGAGAGTCTTATATATGGTCAAATAGGGTTGTAAAATTCAGATTATGATTATGAAATAAAAAATCTTTTGGAGTCTCTTTGGTGCCCACGAGTGGTATTGCTCTCTCTCTCTCTCTCTCTCTCACGGCTAGGTGAGTTTCTCTTCTATTCTAATCGATCACTCTTCTCTTGCTTTTCTTCTTCTCTTCTTCTTTAATCGATTGTTTTTCAATAATTCTTGCTGCTTGCATTAAGTTTTGGTGCAGGACCAGCCAGTAAAAGGCTCTTTTCCTGTGGGTAAATGATCCCACAAAACTTAGAAGAGGTTTCCAATCAAGCATAGGAACAAATCAGCACTTTAACAGGCCAAGCAACACCACATCAGATTTATAATGAACCTCATAAGGTCATACTTATAACCTTGAAAGTTTGCAAACAAACTTAGCACTTAACCCATTCAAATAAGGAAGAATAACAGGTCAGTCATATCTCAGAAATCAGCCACTGATATTAGGCTCTAATAAGGCTGTAGGTAAATCAAAACATGTAAAACAGTGAATGACCTTTAGATCAAAAAGGGGTGAACATAATAGATTAACCCAAGGCTGATTAAACACTTGAAGGTAGGGTTGTTAAAGTGGATTAAACAGGATCCAAAACAAAAGTAATCAAACTGTTACCAGGTGCTAAATATGAACTGAAATTAATGGCAACAATGGACTGTAGAATCAGTGTAAGGTAGGGAAGAGGTTCTGAGAAATCCTACAGGGTATTGGAATAATTAAAAGGATGTAAGAGTTTAAGGGAAGTTTCAATCTAGGTCGACAGGAGAACCATGTTTTCTGGAGTATTAGCAGGAAAGAACTTCAAAGAAGAGGTTCTTAAGGTGTATCCGATGGCCCAAACTAGGCTACTTAATAGTGGATTACGGGATGGAAGTGGGGTTTAACAGAAGATTAGATAAGGCTGCATAGGCATGTATAGCAGGGTTAACACAGTCATGATTATGGTAACAGGCTGCAGTAAAAGGGATTTAAAGCCTCAAGTAGCAGAGAATAATAGAGGCTTATAAGAGTGGCACCTTATCTAACACTGGCCTTGCAGTTGTTGGAAAATTTTGACGACATGGTAATCATGCTCGTCTCTAGACAACACAATCATCAGGCCAACAAAATGGCACAAGTAGCCTCAAGAATAAAGATCCCTAAAGGATTTGACCAAAGGACCATCAAAGGTCCATAAAAAGTCTCTACCTTTGGTCCAGAAAGAGCTTTAGCATAGATGTGATGCTGGTGGATTACAGAATAGATGATTGGAGGAAACCCCTGAAACAATACTTGGAAAGAACTAGTGAGAAAGCAAGTAGGCAAATCAAACTATGGCCCTAAATTATGTAATATTAGGCGATTTGCATTGAAAGGGGTTTGATGGGCAATTGCTTAAGTGCTTGGGAGAGAACAAGGCCACATAGGTAATGGCCCAGGTCCACCAAGGACTTTGCGGAGCTCACCAAGTAGGCATCAACATGAGATGGCTTCTCCGAAGGTATGGTTACTACTGGCAGACCATCTTGGCTGATTGCATTAAGCATGCCAAAAAAAGGTCCTATCCAAACTCCAAAGAGCCCCTGCATCCGATATGAACCCAATCATCACACCTTGGCCTTTCATGGGTTGGGCTATGGACATAATTGGGAAAATAAACGTAGTTTCATCCAAGTTACATGGGTTCGTCATCATAGCAATAGATTATTTCACCAAATGGGTTGAAGCCAAGCCTCCTAGGGAGGTGGATCAAGGAGAAGTAATCATTTTCATTAAGGAATCTATCATTTATAGGTTCGGTGTGTTTGAGACATCACAACAGACATGGGGACAGTCTTTACAGGACAGCAAGTAAGGGATTTTGCCCATTATTTTGGGATTGAAATTAATTACTCAACCCCTTACAATGCACAGGCTAATGGCCAGGATGAAGCCTTAAATAAGATATTAAAGGACAAATTGAGGAAAACAATCCAAGAGAAGCCAAAGTCAGGGCACACCCTCCTACCTCAAATTCTTAGGGCATATAATACTTCATGCCGGCCTAGCACAAGGACAAACCCATATACTCTGACTTATGGCCATGATGCAGTCCTTCTAATGGAAGTGGAAGTGCCATCTATAAGATGGGCATACCGACATAAGTTAGGCCATGGTAATTGAATTGGAAAACCTTGATGAGGTCAAATTGCAGGCCTTGGAATACGTACAAGCCAATAAACTTAAAGTGGCTCATGCCTATAACAAAAAGGTGAAAGCCAAGCCATTCGGTTAAGGAGACTTGGTTTGGAAATTGGAAGGCCATATTGCCCATAGGAACCAGAAATAGCCAATACGGCAAGTGGTCACCAAATTGGGAAGGACTGTTTAAGGTGGTAGAAATCCTGTTCAAAGGGGACTACGGCTTATTAAATTTGCAAGGAGCAAGGGAGCCTAGGCCGATAAACGACAAGTATTTAAAAAAGTACTATCCAACAGTATGGGAGGCAAAGGCAAAGGATCCAAGGAGGATCCTTTGCAAGTAGCTTAAATTTTTCTTTTCTGCAAATAGTATTAGGTAGTGTAGAAAGTAAATAAGGCTAGAAGCTTGAAACCAACTGATTTGATGTTGCCACCCTAAAAATAGTCATTGACATAACAAAAAAGAAAAGAACTATTAGACTCACAGACAGATTCCAAAAGAAAAGGAATAAAAAATAAAGGGGGCTAGTATTAGGGCCTCTTCTTCAAATCCTCCTAGTAGTCTAGAACTTTAGAGATGACCTTGGAAGCAGTCTTCCTTTTCTTCTCTTAGGATGCACATTGGTTAGCCATAATTTCATATTGGTCCACGACCCGTGAAGCCTCACTATGCACTTTAGGGAGGTGGATCTTCAGATGACCAACTTCTCTTTCCTCTAGATTCACACTAGCAACCAACCGCTCACGTTTGGCCAAAAGGGAAGCCATTTGCTTATCAATTTGAGCAACCCGGTCTAAAATGGAAGAGATGATTGCAAGATGAGCACGACCTTCATCATGCTCTTTTTTGAGCTCAAAGAAACGAGCTTGGTGATCTTCCGGGTTACAGAAAAAGGAAGATATGATATTAAGATTGTCCTGGGCGAAGTCATAATCGATTTGTAGAGATTGTAGTTTTGAAATGGCTTTGACTAAGGCATCCAAAGCTTTGGCTAGGCTCCCCTCTAGGTGGGGTAGCTCGCCTAATGGGCCATCATTAGGATAAACCAACCGAAGGTCAAGGAGCCCAACTAGTTCCACCTGAGTTGACTGTTTCATCACAGTGTCAAAGCCTTGGGCAAAGGAGTTAAGCTTGCCCTTAATTTTAGCCATTCTTTGATCAAAAGCTACTTCATCAAACATGTAAGGATCCTCGTCTGTGGGGGGAGCTGGAAGCCAGTATGTGCTAGGATGGCTTCCAAACCTTCAAAGGAATGAGGTGTGGGGAGGTCTATAAGAGCACCCACACTCCTTTGAATCAATGAAGAAGAATGTTTGAAAATTTGAATCTCTCTCTCTTTGGTGCGTGAAGACCTAGAGCAAACCCTGGAAAGGGCTTGGACTTGCTCCAAGTTAACGATAGTGGGGGATGCCAATCCATTCTCTTTAGGTTAAAAGGATTATCTCCCTTTTTTTTTTTTTTTTGTTATTGTTCAATTTCTAGAAAACTGGAAAATTTACCTTGATCAAGAGATTCATTCACCAGCTTGAACGGTTGGAGTTTTGAAGCAATTTGAACGCACCGGGGTTTTCATAAGTGTTGGGTAACACCTCTAGTAGAGGAGTGGAATCAGAATTTCAAAACCCTAGAGAAATCTCAACTGGGATTCCTAGGTGGAGCGGCACCTTTAGAATTCTGGTTAGGTTAGATCTCTTCATCACATTGGGTTGGTTTGATTGGATTCTTATGGATTGGAGTGAAGACTTTTGCTAGACAACATCAAGGGTATCCAACCACTTCAAGATTAGGTGCAATTTTTCAATTTTCAGTTCATTTTTGCTTCCTTGATTGAGTAGAGCTTAGGTGGACTTGTTGGCATGAATGTGTACTGTTGTAGCTATTTTTCTTGGGGTTTACTTGAACCTACAACCCACAATTTTAGAGGTTAATTAACCTCTACCAAACCCCTTTACTTTCCCTTGTAAACCCTTGGTTTTCAACCCATTAAATCCTTTATCTACAATCACTTGAAATTGGATGCCTTCCACATGTTTATTAAAATGTCTAAGTGCATAGTTTGCTAGATTTTCTGTGTTAACAGCCCATAAGACTTTTCTATCACTTTGGAAATCCCCATTAGGCTATTAACTCTCATTGTTCCAACCCTATTACAAGTCCCTTGCACTTTACATGTAATCCACTACTTTAAAACTTTTTGAACCATGTTTTGAACCACTTTAAATTTTCAACCAGCAAGTTGGACCTTGTTTGTTCTCTAATTTAGTTGGGACTTCTAAATACATATATTAGGATTTAATCATGTCTTTACTTTGTTTACTTGAACTCCCCATATTTCACATTTAAACACACTTGGAAACCAACTAAATTTGCATGATCAGGTGCTGGTAGGAATCTAGTTTATATTGCAACATAACCTATGACATTCTTGCTTAATCTCCTATGACACACACTCATTCACCTACATGCATGCTGCATCAACGGGTTAACTGATCTATGTTGAAAGTGAAAGAAGACCAAATGATTTCTCCTCACCACCTCTTGAAGGCAGGAGTAACAGAAGGATGACTAGGAGTTGGGATGATAAAAGCATCAAACAATGAGTTGAAAATAGCGGAGACATTGTCTGCCAAGGAAGGATCCTTAAAGATAATTTTGTTAATGGGAGAAGGGTTGCTCGTATGAAGAAAAGATGGCTCTGGATGTACTTGACAATACCCAAATTGGTGGGAAAACTTTGAGGACCATAGACCTCAACCCCAGCTTTTGAATTCATAGAATCCAAAGACCCTCCGAAATGAAGATCCCTGGGTATCAAATAATTTCCCTAAATCTTGATCCCAAGAAAACTTAGAGGATGGGTATACCAATAAGGACCATATCGACTAGAACCAAAAGGAAAGAACAATTCATCCTCACGGTGAACAGAGAGTTTGCAAAAGAAGGAAAGATAGAAACATAAGGATTTTGGGGTGTAAGCGGTCATAACCCATCACCGACTATGGGAGGTGTTAGAATCTAAAGAAGAAGAAGATGGGAAACAACACTTCAAGTCAAGAAAATGCTTAAAAAGATATAATTGAAGAAGCCGAAGAGGCCCTCTGGCCGATGCCAATTGTTGTTGGTTAAGTTCGTACATCTCTCATAAAGATGAGAAAGCATGAAGGGAGCAAGGGCCAATTACTGGCCATTGGTTAGAGTTATGGCTATTTTCATGCATTTTATGAAAACTTGATAGGAAGGAACACAGAGAAGGAACCTATAGAGCCGAGCCAAAAGAAAAGCATAGTGTTCCTAAGGTGTAATAATTCCAGAATTTTTACCCTTTACTCAAAAGAAGGTGCCTATGGAACTTGAAGCGTGCTGGGGGTTAAAAGGGACATCTTTTTCGTTAGGGCAAAGATGGGCGCTACCTTTTCCAGAAATAAGGAGCGAGGTTAGTGAGGTAATGTCCAAAATAGTAGGGGATATTGACCCACAACAAAAAAATGAACATATTGTTCGAATAACTCCAATACCAGGCAACTGAGAAAGTTGAATGCATTCGAAGATATCTTGTTCAAGCCATTGATGGCCAAAGGCTTTCTCGACTCGGTTTAACCAGAGAACCTATTCTTCTTGAAGACCGAGGCCAAGATTTGATGTGATTCCCTTTCAACCATTTGCTCCATTTTAGAAAACAAACATGAATTAAAAGGGTTTCATTTGAAAATAAAGGATAAATGGAAGGTAAAGATGGTGGAAGAGAAACTTTGAAACAGGGATTCAGGCAGTAGGGATCAACTAAAGCACAGGTGCAAGAATCTTAGGGTTGAAATGAGAAAAAACCCTAGAAGGTTTAGAAAGAAGAGTCATGGTAACTCAGAGATGGAAAGCAAGAAATAATAATAGCTAAAGAGGAAAAGAGAAGAGAAAACGGCTATAAGACAAAGCATTTCCCAAAAATGTAATTTTAAGGAAATGTGGGCAGGGGGGGAGGGGAGGGGTACAGGTGTCAATCAATTAGAAGAAAGAAAGTCTAGTTGGTAGAATGACTGAGGTGTCAACAGTTAGGGGAATCATAGGATAATGGAACTCTCACAATCTGCGACGAGGGATTCTAGAAATTGGTCTTTCGGTTGCAAAACAGGTAAGGTAGAGTGGGTTGAATCATGAGCTACTGGCTCAAGAAAATAACTGCTTTAACTGCGTGAGATTGATTATAAAAGGGGTGGGAGGCGTCATACAAATGATGGATCAAATCATCAACACTACCTTGTTTCAAATTCAAATATCTTCTCAGATTTTTGGCCATGTTTTATGTTTATAGTTAGTTCTAGTAATTCTTTTCTGTTCACTTCGCATTCACTTATAGGATGATGGCTCGTATTGTTGTAAGTTGATTTTTTATTTAGTAGGTTTTTGTTGTAAAATTATTTGCTTCTATTAGTGCATTTTATTACACATTTGCATTTGAAATCCTTATTCATCAAGGTAAAAAAGAACCTATCGAGGGAAGATCTCCTAATGAGGACATCAGGTTCATGGGTACTTTTCATACTTACCAGAGACGCCGTAGGAGAGTTGGACCATTGCTTTGGTTCTAGTAGGGGTCCACTTGTTGGTCCAGGCCCTAAAGATATTAGTGTCATGTTTAAGAGTTATTTTTCATTAGTAGTTGTTTATTTCTTTTAGTTGCTACACTTTATTTTATGTCTCTTGTAGGGGGGTATACATATGGGGGGTATTTTTGCCCAAAATTGTCTGAAAGAGGTTTTTTATGTCTTTTATTTGTGTGTGTGGGGGGTATATTTTGATATATGTTCATGGGTTTAGGGGTATTTTGGTTCAAAGGGACCTATTTTATGTAACCCTGGCCGTGGGGTGCTCTTTATAAGCAACCCCACGCCCCCTTCTCTTTCTCATGCAATGAAACTTTGAATTTTGAAACCCTTTCTCTCTTGTATTCGGCTAGAGTGCTTGCAAAACCCTGTAAAGGGACTTGGGTCTCTCTAGACCAGCCCCTTCCCTTTGGGTTAAAAAACTTATATTTCTTCTTTTCTTCTTATTTTCATTGTTTTCTCAAGTTAGTGCTTGTTGGAAAAATTTTCAGCCTTGGAAGATTGATTTAACAGCTACGAAAGGAGGAGTTTCGCATTGATTCGAAGCTTCTAGGAGCTCCCCTACCCTTGGGTGACACCCATGGAAGTGATATGCCTCAGAAAAATCTGGCCATAAGAAAACCTTCCAAGGTTTTCTTAGGCAGGGGCTGTACACTTGGGAATTTTGGAGAGATTTGGGACTCACCCAAATCCACTTGGTTTGCTTGCTTTGGGCTTGGATTTTGTGGTGATTCATGCTAAGGGACATCAAGGCTTTTACATACATCAAAATCAGGTGATGTTAGTTTGTTTTAGCTTTCTTTTGAATCCCTAATCAAAGTGGTAGTTTGGTGGCTGGTGTGGTATAATTGGTGACTGTTATAGCTAATTTTCTGAGTGTTTTTCAACACCTACAGCCCCTAATTTGTAGCCCTAATAAAACCCTAGCCTAATCTTCTTTAATCCCTTGCAAAATCCCATGCTTTAGTTTCCCTAATGTCTTTATTTGATACACTTTAATTTCCCTGCACACCAAGTGTTTGTTAAAATTCCCATGTTGCTGGCTTGCTGGATTTTCTGTTTGGGCAGCACCTAGGGACTGTCTAACCATTTGGAAATCACCCAATAACTCTCTAAAGTGTCTAGACTTAACCCCTTTATCATGTTTCTCTCTTTTTTTACATTATTTACATGGTTGGAATATTTTATTGAACACTTTCATGCACCCAGAATTTTTGGACAGTGAGCACACTTTCTTGTTTTCTATTTTAGTTGGTTATTTAGGCATCTAAATTAGGTTCCATTTTTGTCGTTTTACTTTATTTTCCTTAATTCCTTTATTGCACATCTAATTTAACTGAAAAACTACATGGTTTTCTTACTTTTGGTGGTAGTAGGAATCTAGGTTATAGTGATATATTTCTCATATAATTTTATGTTTAATCTCCTTAGCACACACATCACCTACCTATATGCATGTTGCATCAACCCCACCCCTCGCCAATTGCTTGAATCATCTATTGGGTGGCTAACTAGACAAACAGGAAAAGAGAAGCCATCCGGTTGGCGTGCCATCTGACTTAGCGCTTGGGGTCATAGGTGGAAAGGAATCTTATGCCTATGTGGCACTGGCACGCCCGCATTCACAAATTTCCAGCTAACAATTAAGATTTGGATAGGGTCTTTTATATAAAGCCATGATCGGCCACTATTGTAATTAGTTTTGATGATTAATGAATTAAGGATTTGGTGGAGTCTACAATTGGAGCTCTTGATACCTTTCTCTCTCTTACGTTTTTGGGTGAGTTTTCTTCTCTTTTCTTCTCCCTACAATCTCCTCTTTCTCCCCCCTCTTCTTCATCTTCTTTCTTACTATTTTCTTTATTTCTTGATTGATCTTTGCTGTGTTTATTCATTAATTGCACTGTTTTATAAGTATATAATCAAGATTCTTTAAAGATTCTTGAATCTGAAAATCTGTGCACAGTAAAATCCTACCATCTTTTTTTTTTCCTTTTTCATTCAAGAAACCCTAATCTCATCAAGATTTTCAAGAAACCCATCCAAGAACTTAGAACCCTTGTATAACTGTCGGCCCTTCAAGATTATACCTTTCTTGATTTTTCTTTGCAAGAAAACATCAAGACTGGTATTAATAACCCTGCGGCACCTTATCCATCAATCCCTTTCCCTTCTTTCCTATCAAGAATCAAAAACCCATATAAAAAGAGCCTTGCGGCAGCCCTCCTTAGCCTATTCCCTGCTGATCTTTCCAGTAGACCAAAACCTATCTCAATCCCTATCTTTGTGGTCCCTAACAACCCTAATCCTTGCTGTTTTCTGACAGCAACCAGAAACCTAAGATAACCCCATTCGGCCCTCTCTTTTCTACCTTAAAAAATCCAGCCTGCTTGCACCTTAAACTGTCCCTATTTCACCTTATTGACAGCCACTATTTGCCCATCAAACAGCCCACGACTTCCCTTGTTCTAGCCTAATCCTTCTTCAATTCTTTAGCCTACCTAATACCCTTCTTCCTTATTCCTAACCCTGATCAAAAGCCTAATCCCTCATTCCCCAAGCCTAAGTTCTGTGTATACTTGATTCTTGATTAAACCTAATTGCTGTAGGGTCCTTGCCAAAGGCTAGCCCTTCCCCAAAGTAGGGATAAGGTGGCAAGATCTGACCTGACCCCATGAGTCCCAAAGCAAAGAACCTATCAATTACTGATGGAACAGATAAATTCAAAGGTGCTGCATTGATGGGTTGCACTCATCAATCATTTTAACTTGTTACATAACATTATATTAATTTTTGGGTAACTAAAGCAATTAGGTGATAAACAATACCTGGATGGGAGAATGGTACTACTTTTTTTTTTTTTTCTTCCTGTAATGGAGTATGGTACTACTTGACTGACATATTTTTTAATTTGTGTTGGTTTGTTGGAATCTTGTGATTTGCTAGTTTTGAACTCCATGGTTGTCTGATAGATGTCCTCTTTTGCAGAATGGAAACGGAGAAAAAGCTTCAAATGATGGCGGAAATGGACAGTCTGGGGAATTGGCTTGTGAGACAAGCAATCAAAGGTAGTGTTCATGTTTATCTGTCAAAATTGCTGGGTTTATGGATTCCCTAAATATCGATTTTAGAAAATTGTCATGAGATACACATCTGTTCTAGAAAGGGGAATGCATGATAATTAGATTTGTGGAAAAGAAAGGGAACTTTTTTCATGAAAGGGGTTACCATGTTAACCACTTGGGGATTACGGTTGTGGATATGTTGTTGTGAAGAATTGTGGAAATTAATGCTGTCAAAGACACTGGGGGACACCATGTATGGTTTGCCTTGAACCTCTTAAATTTTTTCCTTGGTTTGTTTTTTAGAAACTATGGCAAATGTGAAAGGCACTTTTAGACTTAAATATTACCGAAGCATTAAATGTTGGCTTGTTATATATATTGAAATCCATTTACCTTCTGTAGAAACTGAAATCTTATGGAAAATTAAATGCCAAAATCGTGAATCTGCCTTGCATATTTTCTATTCGTAATCTGCTATATGTGGACATATAGAGAGGGGGATGGGAATAGTTCGTATTCTGATTGTTTGCCTGCTGCATGTCAGAATAATAGGTTTCATAGTGTTCGAGATTTGTAATGTAGATGGGGAGCACTCTGTAGATTGTGATAAAGGGATAGTAGTGGGAATAAATGCTTAAATACCGCTCTCATGGATGGAGATTTTGGGAAAGAAATGGGAGTATATACTTGAATGGGGTGTATATGATTTGCCATCAACCGGGTTTTGACATTCTCGATAGAACCACAATTGTATCTTAAAAGCGTGGAGGCAAAGTGAATATGGATTGGTAAAAGAGAAGTTTCAACATTAACTTCCAAAGTAACTCTACCACACTGTTTTTTAACTGCTATTTGCAAATTCCCTTTGAAATGACTTTTATTTCCAATTATCCGATAAGCTTTCTTCAGATGATTGGATTGCAGCTTCCCGACCTCAAAGTATGCTTAGGTGACAAAAACGAACAGTAGCAACGTATGTACATTTGTCTGTCTCCTCGGAGAGTTGTTTTTATTTATTTATGTATTTTCTTTGTGCCCCCAAATAGTTGGGATAAGGCTGTTTGTTGTTGTATGTATTTTCTTTGGGCAATGAAAAAAAAGGGATACAGTATATGTGTTGATGTCCAACACAGCATGATGTCTGGCATTGCATTGTTATAAAGATCATATATGGAAGGTAGTGTCGCTGTACTGGTCTGACATTTCATTTCCATGCTATTTAGGTTTTGAGGAAAATGGAGTCTTTGCATTGATTTTCAAATCCAAATCTTTTGTTCAAGGCATAACTTCTCTATTTCATATATTCCTTCCTCTCTGATCCCTTTTGAAAATGTCGGTGGAATGTATCACTGAATTTCCTATTGAAGAATGGAAAATAACTTAAGACTTGGTTTCAGATCTAATATTTACCAACCTTGGTACCAGACAGCGAATTGAGCCAAAACCAATAGAGAAGAGTAGCTTAAGCATATTTTCAATTATAGAAACTTAAGGGCAGGCAAGCCAATGAAGAGGTTTGCTTTCCCTGTGTTTAGTTTTAATTACCACCATTGAAAGTTATCTTTGATCTTTAGGCTCGTGTTTTATGAGGTAGTTTCATCATTACAGCACGAACTTTGCTCCAACAGGAGACCACCGGATCCAGTTCAATGTGGACTGGATGAGAAATATGTTCGTCACCAATGATCATGTGACGTGACATGTAAAAAAAGCGTAACACATTGTACTTTGCAAGGGTACACTGGTAAATCTATCAAAATTTTATCTTGTGTACTTACTAAACCATCCTTGTATGGTATACCCCTAATATAAGGATGCAACTGATTACCAGAGAGAGGCTGCATCATAGATCGGGTTGGCGTAAAGCCTGGCTTATGGCCCAAATTTTGGGTGGGCTGAATTGAGTTCAGGCCATGTTGTAGGTCCAACATAAGCTTTGGACTGATTTCAGGTTAGGAGTGAGAATAGGCCAGGCTCGGCCTGGGCTGTAGTAGGCCCAAGGCTTGGCCCGCCATAATAAGTGCAGGCATGGGTCCGATTTTTTTTAAAACTTGTGCCCAAGTCTGGCCCTAATTATTATATTAGGCTTTGGGTTATTGTGCTCTATTTAGGGTCATATCTGCCGTTAAATTACAATTTGCCATGTCCCTCCTTACTACTTCAACCCAGGTCAATTTTGGCCTTCCGCAAGGTCTAACACTTTCAACTTGCATTTTTTCATTCCTCATTGTCACAGTCATATTGGTCTTTGTTGCGCATGATCAAACCATTTCAATCGACTTTCTCTCATTTTATCACCTATTGGTGCTAAACCTAAACTCCCATAAATGGATTTATTTATAATTCTACCCTTTCTAGTCTTGTCACTCATTCATCTCAACATCCTCATTTAAGCCACACTCAATTTATGTACGTATCATTTGTTGGCTGCTCAACATTATGCTCCATAAAGTAGATTGGTCATATAATTGTCTAAATTTTTCCTTCAATTTTAGTGGTATTTGTTTATCACACAACACTCCCAAAACACCTCTCCATTTCAATCATCTAACTCTAATTCTATGAGCAACATTATTTATAATATCTCTTTTTGTGCATGATTGAACCAAGATAACCAAAATGGTCATTCCGAGGTATCTCTTGGTTATCAATTCTGACTACTATTTCATTTCAACTCATATTTTGGTTAAACTTGCATTTCATATATTCTAAAATCATTTAGTTCAGTTTAGTCTAAAACCATTTGATTCTAAAACATCTCTCCATAGTTCTAACTTAGCATTTACCCTCTCTCTCTCTCTCTACACACACACACACACACACACACATTTTAAAACTAACAAACTTTCATAGCTTGGTTTTCTTATATTATAAATATAAGTTCAGGCCTCGAAGTGGGCCGAGGTAAGCCTGAGCCCGGCCGTAAAAATGATTTGGGCCTGGGCCTTTTCATGCTGGCCCTAGCCCATGCTCACTCCTATTTCAGGCAGACCTTAACTCAGCTGAATAGTTTGGCCTGGCTCAAACTATAATAAAACGGCATATACCATATCTGTAATGAAATGTAAAAATCTATTGATTTGTGATAGGTTTAACGTAACACTCTTTTACTTCATCTCTTTTTTGACTACCCAATTGTGATGACAATCTAGGACTAGTATCGCCTAAAAATGAAAAATTAAGATTTCCCTTTTCAAGCATGATTTGGTTAATGAACACTTCCAATCCCTTTTTAAGCAACCTTCGAGGGGCAAACATCAGTGTGATTACAGTTTAAAACCATGAGATTTGGAGTTTTTTGACTAGATTAAATTCCAATATCTAAGCCTCTTTTTTTTTTTTTTCTTTCTCCATGAAGTTAGCAGAGAAAATACTTTAAATAGTCATTAGTCATAAATATTACAAGCATGCAACCGTAACTCTTACCAGAAACCCTACATGTAGCTGATGCTAAAACTTGTACATGGATCACTATAAATGAATCCACTCGTATGATGCATACATGAAGTGGGTATGTGTGTCTAGCTAGGAATACGCTTACAACATACAATAAATGGTAACGTGCTTGTAGTAAATACACAACATGCTTCCTTTAATTGCATATAATTGTGCACATTCAACCAATATTTTATTGTTAATTGTTCAAAAATCCAGACTAAAACAAAAAGTACTATCCCAGCAAAGAAAACTTGAAAAAAAAAATAACAAACTTAAATACTATTCCGGCACAGAAAATTTGAAAGAAAGAAAGAAGAGGACTTGAATTCCAAATGTCTTTGTTGAAAATTTTAGGCAACCATTGAAAAGCAACTCTTTCACCCCTTTGAACATCTTTGGCAAAGTATTTGGTTCTCTCTTACACGTTCTTTAAAAATAAAAATAAATCATTGGAAGTAGCATAGTCATGATCACTAATAAGCACATTAATTAAGAGATTTAATGTGTTAAATGTGAGAACGGATCTTCTATGGCTTGCTAAACTATGGTAATGTGCATAATCAGTGTTACATGAGGTTATTTATTTATTTTTTTGAACATTCATCCAAAATTCAAAATTTTTAAATACATGTAGCTATGATTGTGTGCATGTTACCATAGTTTAATGACCATAGAGGATCCTGCCCATATTTTTTTGCCACCACCATTGATAAAATCATGTTAAATACCAGCAAGAGTAATTAGTATTTTATTTATTTCAATGCCCTCTTTATATATACATCCTTTTAAAAGAAATGTGGAGCAAATTGAAGATTAATTTTACACTGACCAACTCCTTATTAACTATAGATTGTCGAAGATGCCACTTTGCTAAGTTGGTAAAGTCTATGGGTGTTGTACCATAGACTTGTCAGTGTTCAAAACCCGTCTTCACCTATGTACCTATAGATTGTCATTTATTGGAATTTTGAAGAAAATGAGAAAAAATGTGGCTTGCTCTCGAAAGCAACTCTTCTATGACAAGCTTAAAATACATTAAGGCCCAGTCTGGCTGCCATGAAAAGGTATTTTCTTTTCTATTCTTTTCTCTTCTTATCTATGCAATTCAAGGCAACCAGACTGGGCCTAACTGGAAACTGTCACCGAAGAACATCATGTTTTTTAGAATGAGCCCACTCTTAAGTCTACAACATGACACATGCATTAAAACTCTCATCCAAAATTGAATATATATATATATATATGTCCTGTCTTGACGACAGTTTCCCCTTAATGTAACTTAACATTGGGTTTGACTCATATGAGCCTTGTAGCCCATGAATCAAACTGTAAGCACTGTAGATCCTTATGATGTAGGGGCACATCAGAGGTCTAACCATAATCCTCCATCTCACCATAGTGCCACATATAGGTGATCCATTCCATAATGAATCATGGACCTATCAATCCATGGGAACATATTTAGGACAAATCTGATCTGTTTGGACCTAATTTTGATGTCATTTGAAAAATTATTGAAGTATCTTTTAAACGAGATCAGGATCTCACGAATTTGAGGTGATTGAAGAATCGTATGGGCCAAATAATGACTATGTATCAATTAATTGCAGGATTTATATATTTTAAAATTTTATGATATTTTTTAGCTTATTTCTTAGTTGTGGTTTTTAAGGATTGGTCCCATTATTTTATTTTATTTATTTATAATATAAACATGGGTCCAATTCATGCAATTGAAGAGTTGAAATAAGAGACCTAGGACGCATAGGAAGAAATATTGTTGGGAGTGTCTTGAATTGGCATGGCATGTGAGCCGTGCCTAATCTATCATTTCAGGAAACTGCCCATTTAAAGTATTTTGGTAATTGGGGTTTTTTAAGACCATAACCGTTTAGGGTTTTTTGGTGTGTATGTTTTCTATAAAAGGATGCTTTAGGTATTTTGTGTGGTGTAAAAGATTGCAGAAGATTGTGGGGGGAAGAGAGAGACTTTGGAGAGAGACAAGAATGTATTTGGTGTTGGAAAGTTCTTTTTTGGGTTTTGTCTTAAAGTTTCACCTTTGGGTTTGAGAACTCGTCGTTGTGTGTTTTGTACTCTTTTTTATTCTCCATATTAGTGAAGTTATTAATCGCCTTTACCCATGAATATAGACAATTTTGCTAAACCACGTTAAATATTGTCTTTTGCAATTGTTCTTTGCCATTTTTTGTTTTCTTGTTTTGTTTCCGTGCATCATATACTAGAATCCAATCTGTGTTTTGTTCTGCTATGTTGTTCAGACACAGCAGATATTTTACAAGGTGTTGAGCGATTACAATGGTGATAAGAGGAATAGATATTTTCAGCTGATAGACCAGAGAGAGGCTAGTAAATTCTATATTGAAATGCTGTAGGACCTCCAAGCTATTGAACTGCCGAATCGGATGACCCATAAGTGGATCCCTATTGAAATGGTCTAATTAAAAATTAAACCATTTACTAGCTGGTCAAATTAGTCAGTCCATGTTAAATCACTGAACCATGACTAAGAATAATTTTATTTTTACACAGATATTAGGCTGTTAAATATTTCTTTGGACCATTTGAAATCTTTTGATTTAACAATTGAAAACAGGACCTTAAGAGCAGGAAAAATAGAAAGAAATCACTGCCCTCACTTCTAGGTAACTGTGTCTTCTGATTGATTGCCTGAAAGACTAATACATGAATCTTATGTAAGCTTCGATAAGGAAAAGATCTCAAAGAATGCTCTTTTGGTGAACAGAATTCAACGTGGAATTAATGTTTTCAGTGATGAAAAGGCGATGCCATGCGCAGGTAGTCGAAGGGGCCGACACATTAGTGTTAAATAGTGAAAAGTATTCCCAAAAAATGTAAGTCACTTTTTCGGCACTGATGCATCAGCCCTACCTTGTTCACTTTAAGGGTCACACCAAATCCGAGGCATTTGCCATATTAGTACCACAGACCTGGGTTCAAAACACGTCTTCACCTACTAATCGGATCTTCTATCCAGGATTTGGTGTCTAGAATGGTGTCCAGAACAACAGGGCCATCAAATAGAATAAAATACATATTCCATATTCAAAAAATGCATCACCCACCCATTTTATTCCATATGATATTCCCTGGTGCACTGGACACCAAATCCTGGACAGAACATCCTTTCACATAAATTAACCACTAACGTTTACCAATAAAAAAAGAGAAGAAAAAAAAAAAGAAAAAACACAAACGTGTCAATTGGTGACCGTGGTTGGTGTCACTTGGATCACATCCAAATAAATTACAATGCCACCAACAATTAAGCTCCTTCAGTTGTTTTTATAGAAGTTCAAATGAAAGTCATCAGCTTGGACTGAATTGGACTGCCAAGCAATCTCACAGACCCAATAGCCAATAAGATCCAGCCTAATAATCATGGCCATCAAATTGGGCTCAATTTTATTTTTCCCATCAAATTTATATCATTCCTTGGTAATAATGATCATAAAGTACAAACGTAATAAAAAAGCAGTCACTATGGGATTTTTCTTTTAAAATTATTTGAACCACATCTTTAAGCCTTTTAAAAGTGTAATACACTTCTACTCTTAAGACTAAAATAAACAATCAAACGCAACCTACTTGATTGCAAGGAATCTCACAACCAGCCTTATAACAGCAATGACACACCCCTATGATCATCTAATTTGGTAAGAAGAAGACCTTACTAGTAGAGACAACCAACCATGGGGTCCCTCTCTCTCTGTATATCAGAAGAAGACCTTCCAGGTAGAGACAGCCAACCATGGGGCCCCTCCCTCTAAGTGTATGTGCTAATTACAACACAGACTAGGAGTAGGGCTGTCAATGAGCCAAGCCGCTAGGCTCATCATGAGCTAAGACTGAGCCTTGTGTTAAGCTCAAAAAGCCGAACTTCACTAAGCTCAGCTTGCTAAAAGCTCAGTTTGACTAAGAATTTTATAATATATAATGATTTTATATGTTAATGTTCAAACAAGACAAATTGGGCTAATGGGCCATTAGGCTGTTAGGCCCATTTTTTGGTGAGTTGAGCCTGAGTTTTGTCTTCATGTGATGAGCCGAGTTGAGTTGGGCAAAACTCGGCTCAGCTCGGCTTGTTGACACCTCTAACTAGGAGCATAGTCTTGGTCCTCTCCTATCTTCACAAGTACATCTTTCTAGTGTTTGGATTCAATGTTTTAAGACAGACTTGTATGTCTCGCTCCATATTAGAAGGTTGCTTGTTCAATTCAGATTGAATTCAATCTTTAATGTCCTTATCGAGCATTCATACTCCTAGAGTTACCCTCTAGATATAGTATGGATAGACCTAGCTTGAACTTACATAATGTTGGAATTTTGGCAAGTTTCTAGCCAAAAGGGAACTTCTCAATGACTGGTTTTCATCTCCAATTAGAAGAAGTAGAAACGTATGGGTGCTCTTTCTATGGACCCTACAAGACTAAATATCTCTATATAATATGAGATTGGTTTTGGGGGAACATGAGTCTTTTTTCTTTTGGGTTTTCTCAAGGTGTCTCTCTGTGTTGTTAAAGAATGTGACAAAACAGGGTCTTCTCCGAGTTGTGAGAGGTGAGAAGAGGATTTTTTCCCAAGGTTGAGAGAAGTGGAGGAGAATGATGTAGCAAGTTTAACGGATTGCATTATAGGGTGAGAGCTTAATCAAGAGAGCTTTGTTCATCTTGTACTTTTTTCATATAGTGAAGAATGGGTCTCCTCGTGGATGTAGGTATCTTGGTTGAACCATGTAAAAATCCTCATATTGAGTGATTGTTGAATTCTTTTATGTTATTATTATTTATTGTATAAATCATGAGTGGTTTAGGAACGTATCCTGTTACATGAAATATTAAGAATTTTTTATTGCACCAACGATTGATATCAAACCTAAGTTAGTGTTCGGAAGGAAGAGGAAGAAACTAGAGAGTAGAAATATTTTTTATTCAAAGAGTTTTTTCTTAACTTTTTGGGTGGATTCATGATGACAATAAAAGCTTCCATTGGTTAATTCTCTGTGGAGAAATTTGATAGAAAATGGTAATTTCACTCTTTAGCGAAGAATGTTGAAAGATTTATTAATACAATAGGATTTGTACAAGGCGTTGTAGAGAAAGAAATACAAGTTCAAGGAGATGGATGATGATGATTGGTAAGACATAGAGATGAGGGTAGTCAACACAATTTGTCTCTTTTTTGCTGATAACATGTTTTTAACATTATGGATGAAAATTCAGCACCAATTTTAGGGGAGAACTTATAAAAATTCTATATGAGAAAGAGTCTTATCAACAAGTTATATTTAAAGTGGCAATTTAATGGGATGAAGATGTAGGAATGTGTGAATATGTTGAAACACTT
The DNA here is from genome assembly GCA_025762735.1 of Platanus orientalis. NCBI lineage: Eukaryota > Viridiplantae > Streptophyta > Magnoliopsida > Proteales > Platanaceae > Platanus > Platanus orientalis. The sequence goes on along the minus strand of JAOXJP010231080.1, from coordinate 11,443 downwards.
ATATGTGTTTAACTAGCTATTGGATCAACTACGTATACAAAGTTGATGTTAAAGTGGAGGAAGAAAACAAGACCATTTTGCTTCTTACCTTGTTTCCTGATTCTTATGACAACTTGATGACACCATTATTATTTGGGAAAGATACAGTAAACTTAGAGGATGTCACTATATCGCTCATATCTAATGAGATTAGGATGAGATCAAATCTAGAAGGAGATCAAGATTTTAGATTGATTAGTTGGGTAGATAATTGTAAAGGAAGGTCATCTATGAGGGGATTTGCGAATAGTTGGTCCAAGTCCAAGTCGAGAGGAAATGACAAAATGCAGTGTTTTCACTACAAAAAATATGACCACATTAAGAGGGCTTGTACAGAATGTGCTGACAGGAAGAAAAATGATATTCTCCGTACAACGTTGATAGAGGAATAAGAGGAATACATTAGAGATGTGCTCACAATTTCCAAAGGTATGAACATTTTTTTTTATGATGGATAGATATTAAATTAAGGTTGTCTTGTTCATATATGCTACAAGAAATAATATTTTGATACATTCTAAGAGAATAAAACATGTGTTGTATTTTTGGGTGATAGATCCACTTGTGACATCACGTGTTTTAGGATGACGAAGATTAAGATGTTTGATGGAGTAATTCATATTTTGAGTGGTGTGGAATATATCCTAAAGATGTAGAGGAATATAATATCACTATGGCGGTTCTACTCCATGGGTTGTAGGGATTTGATTATAGGTAGAACCATAAAAATCACACGTGGTTATTTGGTCCTGTAATACCCTATACCTAAATTTGGTAATAGGATCCAAATTCGACAACATGTGTCTAAATTGAACCCATAATATTTTAGAACACGAGGGTTAATCTTAATACTTTATGGACTTGTACATGCCTTAGGATGGATCCTAACCCATTTTGGAATATCTTGATGGAAGCCACTTGACCCATTGTGTTAAAACTATAAATATCTTAACCCTGACCGATCAAAAGATATCCAATCAAGTGATCGATCGCAAATCTCGTGATCGATCATGGCTTGATTGATCAGGTACTTGAATCACACCATTTGGGAATTTTTTGTTTTGCACAATTTTTTGTTTCATTATGTAGGATCCGTGACTGATCACAAGATCCCGGATTGATCACAAATCTTGTGATCAATCATAATTTAAATTTTGAGATAGATTTTGAGTATGTATAGAAAGACATGTTGCGATCTCATTTGACTTCCACTCCTGTAAGATCTCATTTGTGACGAAGTTTAATCACTTTATGACCCCATTTGGCTCTATTAGACCTCTTAGAACATAGAAAAGGAGAGTAAGAGAGAAAAAATTGGGAGGTTTATGAGGAAGGAGTAGAAATTCTTTCCTAATTTGGTAAGTATAACTTATTCTTGGAAATCTTTGCTAGAATAAGTGACTTTATTTCATGAATTACTTAGTTTTATTTATTTGATGTTAGATCTACTCTAATATTGTAGAAAAAGGTGATTTGAGAAATTGAAGTGAGAGAGTTTGGCAAGGGACAAAGGATTTTGAAATGATTATAAGTAATCTTGCTTACTATGGGTGATGTGATGAGATTTTCTTTTTTGATTTTCAAATTATGTGATGTTATGCATAGAATCCCTTGAGATTATTGAAAATCCTTGAATTCAATCCATTAAACAATGCTAATGAATCCTAATTTACTTAGTAAGTATTTGTTCTTTATGTTTGGTATGACCCATTTTTTATTGGAACTTCTAAAATTTATGTGGATCTATACTCTGAACCATTGAATCTTGTTTGATTTTTAGATCTATACATATTTTGTGAAAGATTATTGTCCTTAAACATTATGTAGACTGATTTCTTATATTGAATCCTTTAGATCATGTGAAATCTGAATTCTTCCTGTGTGAACCTTTGAAAATCTATGTGAAATTGTGAATCTTTGAAGATCTACACTATTAACTATCAAATTGATAGACAATTTTGTTATTCCATTTTTCTTGGACACTAGGTGTGATATTCTATTGATTTCTATGATTAAATTTATTGAAAAATCATTTGAACTTTTGAATCTCTGTAAATTTGTATTGAACTCATTGATTCTATTAATGCTTTATGCTCCTTAAGTGATCATGTGAACTATGTGGACCATCGAATCCTCTTACATGCTTTGAATCATTGATTTTGTATGAAATCTTAGTGAATTATTATAACTCCAATCTTTTAAATATCAAATCATGTACTAACATCGAATCTAAGTGAATCATGTACCTTTGAAATGATTGAATCATGACAATGCTATGCTTATGTGTGTTTTATGTGTTATCGAAACTATATGACCCTTCAAACTTATTGATGTAAAACTTATTGGACTTCAAGCCTTTGATCCATTTTGGACCTCGTCACAGGGCTAAGGGTGACCATCAACTATTTGGGCATTGTTACTGGGCTAAATGCGACCTTTGACTCTTTAGGTTTACTCACAAGGCTAAGTGTGAGGAAGTACTTTGAACATACCTTTTGGTTCATGGATATTAACCATATTTCTAGGGGTTATCAGAAGATTAGGACCCTACCCTTAAGGTTACAACAAGGATATTGACTCTACTCGTGGTGTTTGGCATGAGATCTGAACCATACCTATGGGGTTGACTAGAGCATATGAATACTTTACTTCGAACCTTTAGAACATTGAACTTTCGACTTTGAACACTTTGGGTCATTGAGCTCCGAACACTTTGAACCATTTGAACTTTGAATCTTCTGAAACATTGAACTTTGAACATTTTGAATTATTGAACATTGACCCTTTGAAACTAACACATGTCATTTAATTCATAGACTTTGATTTTTGTATTGAATTACTTGTTTGGACACCAATTCTTTCTCTATATTTAGTATTGAACTATGAATTGTGAAGTTTGAATTCTTTATTGGAACTTAGAACTTTATATTGAACCTTCGACTTCGGTTTTATTTTTTATTATTGTTTAGTTTGTACTAGTATGATTATGTTTAATGTTTCGATCTTTGTTTAGTTTCATATTGATCTTTCGACTGGCTAGTACTTAGATATATGCTTTGCTTTGTATTATCTATAGTTAATTAGATTGCTTATAGGTTAAGACTAACCTAGCCATTTTGTTTTTTAGACTAACTATTATTACAGGTCCTTCAATTTAGGGACTTGTTATGCCATTTTCAGCATTTCTTTTGCTCTATAGTACTTTGTTATTGGTTATACTTTAGACCCTCGATGTGGTGGGTATTACTTGAGAGACTGTATATTTTATTTTCCATTTGTTTTGTGATTCGAGTAAAAGGGCACCTTATTAATGTAGACTGTTGACTTCTACTATATGTGGATATTTAGTACTACTTTGGATTTATATTGGAGATTATAGTGTTATTTTCATTGGGACATATTATTTATTGGACTATTGTGATATATTAAATATTGATATATGTTTCTGCAATCATCAAATTTAGAATGTGAATATGGCTATTAATTTATGACTATTGGATTATGAACATTGGTGATCGAATCAATGTAATGATCTGAATCCGGGGCGCGTGTGGATCCCATATCTGAGTCTGGGTTTGAGGGGATTACAGGTACAGATCCTGATGAATGGAGAAAAGTGTAATGATTTGTATCTTCTAAAGGAGAATATGGTGATTAATGGTATTCCTTTGACCTCGATAAGGAACTGAAAATATGGTGTATGAAATAACAAGTGCTTGTGTAGGATTTTTTTTTGGGCAAAGATAAGTGTTATAGATTTCTAGGTGATAGATAATGGTGAGATAGTTCCTATGATTAAAGAGGATAGATCGATATCCCTCTCTAGAATTGATTTGGTAAGTTGTCTTGGGACAGCTGCATATGTACATTAGTCATATTATGATTGAGTGAAATAGTGTCAGGATTGAATTGATTCGATGATATGTGTAGCGGTGGTTATTCAAGGCCAATGGTTATTTGTAGTGATAACAAACATGTTATGATACATGTTTGAGGTGGATGTGCATTTCACGTATATATGACGCATAGTTCACTAAGGACAAAGACAAATTTTCTCCATACATAGTGGTTTCAGAACATGGGCCAAGGTAAAGTGTGATGCACATGTCACAAATTTTGTATCTTAGTAAAGATATAGGCGGAGTCAACTTCAATAAGAAATTGTCAAGGTGGTTGCAAACATACCAAGGTGGAGATTGTTTGGCTTTTGGTAAGTTTTTGGCCAAAATGAAATTTTCAAATGTGTTGGTTTCCTTCTCTAACTAGGAGGTGTGGATATGTATGGGTGTTCTTTTCATGGCCCCACAAGGCTAAATATTTTTATACTATATAAGTTTGGTTTTGGGAGAATATGAGTTTTTTTTTTCTTGTGTTTTCTTAGGGGTCCTCTCGGTTGTGAGAGAATGTGAGAAAATAAGGTCTTCTTTAGGTTATGAGAGAAAGTGAGAAGAAAGATTTTTTCACAGGGTTGAGAGAAGTGATGGAAAAGGGTGCAACAAGGTTAAGGGCTTGGGTTCTTGGGTGAGAGCTTGTGCAAGAGAAATTTATACATCTTTTACTTTTCTTATATAGTAAAGAACAAATCTCTCTATGAACGTAAGGATTTTGGCCAAACCATGTAAAAATCATCGTTTTGTGTGATTGTTGATTTCTTTTATGCTATTATTTTTTATTGCATAAATCATGAGTGGTTTAGTCTTTTATCCCATCAAGTGGAATATCAGGGTTGTTTCCACTATGCCAACAATTGTTTTGGTAAGGTCACCAAGAACTGCTATTGTCACATAGGGCGAACCCACATTACCATTGGTAGGGAGGGACAAGCATCAACCCAACCCACTGGGGATGCTGTCAAGGGGACTTGAAACCCCAACCTCTCCCTTGAAAAGACTATACCACAGACATTTTCGTTCTGTGCATCTTTTACTTTTCTCATATAATAAAAAACTGATCTCTCCATTAACATGGACATCATGGTTGAACCATGTAAAAATCCTTGTCTTATATGATTGTTGATTTTTTTATGCTATTATTTGGTATTAGATAATATCCTATCATGTGGAATATCAGGGTTGTTTCCATTGTATCAATACATAATATCATCTTATTGAAAGTTGAGGCTCCCTAAGACTCTTAAAACATCAATATATTACCTTAGAAGTAACATTTGTTATATTCTGTTGAACTGTTGAGTAATGAAATAGTCATGACACTGATGTACTTTCACAAAAATGGACAACCATCTATATAAATGCTGACCAACAAAAAACCAAATGGGTACTGCAAATGCTAAGAACCCATAACAGCGTAGTGATATAAGAAATCCAGCATTCTCTAAAGATCTTGCAAAGCCTTTAGAGTGACAGAAAGAGAGAAACACTTGTAACAGGGACATAATTCAGGGAAGATGTTAACATGAATCGATTTATAGAAACACGCATGGCCTCGGCTTGGGTTGCCTTTTCTTCGGTTTCGGAGGCAGCATAACAACCTTGATCGCAGCGTCAAATACAGCCTTCACATTCTAAAAAGCCAGAACCAAGAGAAGATGTTACCCAAAACTACTTTTCATATTGCAGCACAGAATAAGAATTCATATATTTGGCCTGTATCTTGAAGTGGGTTGGGGCCCAGCGGGCATTGAAGGATCTTTGGATAAATACAAGCCTAAAAGCAATATTCCATCTAAATGATCCTAACCAATTAATGGGCTTAATTGCTAATAACCAGTTCAATCAAAGTTCAGGAAGAAACAAGGAAAAATCCTTTTATAGGATAGTTGGTCTAAGATATATCCAGTGTATACCTATATACACATAGTTGGTTATGGGTGTTCAAGGATATATTGGACCCCCAGGGAATAGAGGTGAGGTCCTCCACTGAGTAATTGGTTGTAGTCAGGCAATAGGATTGTATTTGAATTAGTGGTAAGTAATCATAACGCCAACTCAAGGCTAGCTAGCTGTGGGATATGGGAATATTGATCTCAAAATTATGTGAACCCATTTCTCGATGATCCAAAAGGCTTGCGTAAAGTTTTGATTTCATCATTCCCATAACCAACATCTTGCATTTAGGTGGTATTTACATTTCACTTATGCCATGCACAAAGATACTTTCAGATAATTATGATGAGAGTTTAGGGATATTATGGATATTAAGTATAAAGCTATAGCTACCTGCTGAGTCTTGGAGCTGCATTCGATGTAAACGGCTGCACCAATCATCTTCTTCAATTCCTCACCCTGCCCCAACCATCTCTTGGTGAAACCCAAATGATAGTTACAAAAATAACTAATATAAAAACAAATAACTTATATGTGTATATTCTTTGAATTTTGCTTGTTTATTTTTTAATAATGACTTGCCTCAGCGGTTGTGATTGGTGTTGCACCTGGGTGGTTGAGCAAGAACTCCTTGTCTTCTCGTAAATCTGCACTTGATGCAGTTAAAATTATATTAGAAGATAAAGGAAATGGCATAGTTTTAAAATTAATGTTGTGTGGAAGCCCTAGATTTGGAGTTCATATGCAATAAAAATAGAAAAAGAAAATAGCAAAAAACAACAATCACACAAAGCACACAAGCGGTTTACGTTATTCGGCTTGAAGCACAAGCCAATGTTCACAGGTGAAAACAGCTAGAGAACTTTCACTACGAACGAAGAAACAAAGAGATTTTAGCCAATAAAAGTTCCCAAGAAACCCCATCTAACCCAAGAAAAACCTTAATTTCTGCTTGGGTCTGTCGGGCCCCAAATCGGGTCAAGCCCCTGGACCCCATCGCATTGCGCTTGAGATTGTCTCCAGATTTTTAAAGTTCAAAAGATAACTGAGCTGCACATTTTCAATTTTGTTTATTATTTTGCCACATGTCAACCATTGAAATCTTCTGAACAATATCTTCTAAAAACGGGTCATTTGGGGTTTTCTCCAAATCGCACACCCGGGTTGCATCTTGGGTTGAATTCGAGACACCTTCCCAACAAATGAACTAGTGTTGGAATGAAAGCAGTGTCCCTTACACGTACAGAGGATAAGGGTCCACGTAATGGGTTGAACTATGAAATCCTGGAAGTTACTGTACTCTCACCAGAATTGAGAGTAATGGTCACTAGTACCAATATTTGATGTGAGGTATTTCAGTTATTGGGTTCACCAAATGAAACTGATCAGGATGAAATATCCAACGATATCACATACGGTGGTCCTGATTCCCAAAACAATCCAATTGGAAACTGTCATTCACTATGGAAATGCTTTGATTATTGGGTTAATTGAACTTACCAAGCTTGGTTCCCACCAGCACGATTGGCACGGTTGGAGCATAGTGTCTGAGCTCAGGTATCCACTGTGTACCAACAAGTGTGTTAGAGCTGTTGATCAGACCAGATCAGTTAGTTTGGAATGGGCAATGGGAACTACCTTCTTGGAAATATTCTCATAGCTGGCCCTGCTGATGAGAGAGAAGGCCAATAAAAACACATCAGCACCTCTATAACTTAAGGGCCTTAGCCTGTTGTAATCTTCCTGCCCTGTAATGCAACCAAATATGAGAATCAGCCCCCCCAAGTTCCTTCAAATGATAAACTCAACCTTCCACACAAGTGGCGACTAAATTTTATCTTGAAAACAAGGGTGTACAATGTTCATAATTGGGGTGATGACTGGTTTAGTCTCTAGGAGCACCATGGCAGTAATGCCATGGTCCGAAATGGGCCATCGGATCAAGCTATTATCATACTACAATTGTGAACTGAATAATTGAATTAGGATTTCCAAAGTTGCAAATTCTCTTTAAATATTTTGAGAAAGACAACTATGAGATATCATGTTTGACGAATATCTCCCAACTGTAACACCTCTTCGTTTTGATTTCTACGAAGAACGAAGAAACTAGAGAGCATATAAAGGTTTTTCAGGTACCAACATTAACTCTATTCAAGTTGAGTTATTAAGATGTGATTGTAAACCATCTTCTTTCAGAAAATAATTATACTTGCAACTGAACAACCCCATAAACCATATTTTCACCTGCAGTATCCCACAGTCCAAGGTTCACTGTACTCCCGTCCACTACAACATTGGCACTGAAGTTATCGAACACGGTCGGCACATAATCCTACATGAAATAGGGAAAGAGAAGACCAGAGAGAGAGCACACATAATCAAAATTGACAGTTCTTCATAAACATGAAAGTTCCATAGCCTAGTTATATTCATGAACATTATAATTTGTACCGTGGGGAAGGTGTTACTAGTGTAGCAGATAAGCATGCATGTCTTTCCGACAGCTCCATCGCCCACGGTCACGCATTTGATGAATCTCGCAGTACTCATTTTGGTAAGCTCCCTTGTTCTTCCTCTTCAGTTGTTTATCACCTGGCTTTAGAACCTTTTACGTAGTAAAGCCTCCTCTCTTCTTTTTATCCATTAAAACAAGTCTCTCTTTCCATTACAAATAGAAACAAAGAAAAGGATGAAAGGAAGAAATATAGAGAGATGGAGACAGGATTTGATGATATTTCGGAAAGTGATGAGTTTGAATTTAAAAAGAAATGGGGGTCGAGGGTGGCTTTTAATAAACTATGCACCCGTCATCCACTTTACCTATACCTCGTCTTCTTTACAATGAGTGCTCATGGCTTTCCGTTTTCTTTAAGTGCAAGGCCAGAATCAAAGACCAACAAAGTTGGTTAGGTGCTAGTGTTAGTTGATTAAGTGTTGGAGAAGGGAGAGCGGAAATGATGGAAAGAAGGAGTAGCTTAATTAACCAAGACATTGTGATTGGATTAAGAAAAAAGAAAAAAACTTGTGTGGGTGTCACCCTGATTAAGGGTAGAGTTTTTTTGTGGGTCAGTTTGGGCTGGTCTTGGCTGGGCCTAAGCTAGCTTTTTGGAAACCACTGGTATTATTACTGGGTCCCATTTCATAATTGGGCTTGATGGGCTGTGTTACAGTTGATGAAACAAACCATTTGATAGCGAGGTAAAGCCCTTGGAAAGCTACATTTTGACCATCTAATGTGAGTAGGGGTGTCAACGAACCAAGCTTTTCCCGGCTTGGCTCGGGCTCGTCGCATGAAAGCCAGGCTTAGGCTTGGCTTAGGCTCGTGAAGGTAAGCTGAAGTTCGGCTCAGCACGGTTCACCAGAAGAAAAAAAAAGGCCCAACATCCTTAATGGTTCATTAACCTTATTTGCCTTATTTGAACATTACTATTGTCTCTATATATACTTTTATTATAAAATTATTAACTAAACCAAGCTCTTAACAAGCTGAGCTTTTAGCAAGCTGAGCTTAGTGAAGCTCGGCTCAGGCTCACTTAATAAACGAGGTTAAATCAAAGCTCAGGCTCGGTTCTTAATGAGCTGAGCTACCTCAGCTCATTAACAACCCTAAATGCGAGTAATTCTTAATTTGTTTGGTGGCCCCACATGTGGATTCAACAAGGCTCTCATGAGGAAGAGAAAGTGAGAAGGCAAACCAGCTAGCCCGGCTTGTGCGACAGCAAGTAGAGGGGTCTTTGTCTCACATACAACAGGTTTGAACCCGGGAACCCAATATGGGAGTTGATTCCTCTGACTATTGAAGCAAGAGGTTATTAGTAGCTGTGGACATCACAGAAAGACAGGATGGTTCCCCGCCCACTTCTCGGGATGTTAAAGACAATACTTGGGTAGGGCTTGCGTTCCTCTTTCATCCATATCCCATTCGGCAAACTCCGGATACTCTGTAGTAAGTTAAAATGCATTAACATGCAACTATTCTCCAAATGTGACATGTATACAAAAAATTTAGAACTCCAACCAAATTTAAGCAAGAGTTTTAAATTTTTGTATGTGTCAAGCTGTATAGACTTGTTGCATGTCCTTGTAGTTTAACTTATTGCAGATGATCCTAAGTCCATCCGACAAGAAGTCAAAAGAGTGTCTAGGAGTGCCACTCATTCCTGGAAAATTATCTTACCAAGATTGTGCCCCAATCTCAGATAGGATAAAGAAGTCTCTTATAAGTTGGAAAACCATACTACTTTCTTATGCAGGGTGTATCACTCTCATCAAGTCGGTCCTCTAGAGTTGTTATATATATTGGTCAAGAGTTTTTGGTCTTCTAGGCACAATCATGAAGCAAATTGAGTCGGTATTCACAAGATTTTTATGGGCAGTCTAGATTTAAAAAGGAAGCTTCACACAATAAGCTAACTTAGGAGATTTGCAAGCCATTAAACGAGGGAAACCTGAATATAAGAAGAGTGAAAGAAATGAACCAAGTTAGAATTCTGAAACACCTTTGGTGGATCACATCGCAAAATGAGAGCTTTTGGGTTAAATATGTACATGCTAAATACCTCAAAGAAAGATTCAATCTAAACTTTGAATGCCCCAACAGACTGCTCGTGCATTTGGAGGAAGCTGTTGAAATTTCGAGATCTAGATGAGCCATATATCAAAAGTATTATTGGTACTGGTTCTTGCACTAGACTTTGGATTGATCATTGGCATTTGCATGGAGTCCTAGTGAAGAGCGGATTTGTTATGATTCTGGTAGAGATAGAATGAGTTTAGCGGCAGACATCATGTACAATGGGGAATGGACATCATGTCCAACTAGATCACCATCACTCTTGGAGGCATGGCAGTCACTACTCACCATAGATAGATTACATCGCACGGATGAAAATAATGTGATATGGACTGCAACTTCTAATGAGAAGTTTACAACCAAACCAACATGGAACGTCATTTAAAGAGTATCACCAAAGGTGGAGTGGTCCCACATTGTTTGGCTCCCTGACCATATCTCTAAGCATAACTTTGTGATGTGGAGGGTATTCACTAAAAGGTTCCAGCCCAAAGTAGATTGTGCAAGCTCAAAATATTATGGCAATCTCAATGATGTTTTGTGTTGGAATATCAAGGAAACTCTTAACCATCTATTCTTCCAATGCCATTTTTTATATATTCTTTGAAAAAGGTTGTTGTAGACAATTTGTACTCAAAGAAGGAGAATTCATCCATATCAAGTAGGAGGGTTACAGATCCTATGAAAATGGGTGCTTTTATTTACACCACACATATTTCTAAGCTCTCCTCACTTTTTTTTTGTTTTTCCTTTTATACCCCATCTTCAACTCCCTCCCTTACCTAAAATATATCCCTCCCCTCCCTCTTTCTCAAACCCCACCCCCTCCCCCTCTCTCCGATGCCAGTGGCGGTGGTGGCCCCTTTAGCGGGAACCCACCCCCTTCCTTTCTCTCTCTCTCTCTCTCTCCCTTTCTAACCTCTCCCTCTCTCTTCCTCCCTCCCTCTCCCGCACCACCTCTCTCTCTCATCCTCCCACCCACTCCCTCTCTTCTTTTTTTTTTCTTATCCCCAGAGACAATTTAAGAACCACAAGCCAGAAC